>JABAKD010000014.1:2594983-2719983 GCA_012845835.1 Undaria pinnatifida
CAACAAAACCACTACTGTACCGACTTTGCGTGTCCACGTGCAAAATGTGCATCGCATGACACGACGATGATTTATTTTCCAAGCGCAGATCCACCAAAAGCGCACCACGTACTTGGGTCCCCGTGCTCGCCAACCAAGAGAATGAGCGGTGTTTGGAGGTAGCCCGACGTGGTAACGCTTGCTGCGTTACGCGACATTGAATGATACACTCTCTACGACCTCCTACGCCATATAGTTCGGACAAGAGCGTCTCTCTCTGGCGCGCTTTTGATTTGGCTACGGTATAAGAGAATATTCTCTTATACCGTAGCCGAGACGGTATAAGAGAAAGCCGGATTTAAGAGAGAGAAATTGGCTTGTACCGACCCTCTCTTAAACCGTAGCCGCTACTGTATGTGGAAGTGTAGTGGGGATAAGCTTTATGTTTCCCATCCGCTGGAGGATTAACGAAAAACGAAGAGAGCAGCGGCTATGCATTAGACGAGTACACCCTCCGATGCATACCCCCACCCCAACTACCACCACTGCCACCACCACCATCCCACACACGGCCCCCACACCACCCCCACCACCCACCACCATCACCACCCTGACCCCAACCCACCAAAACCGCCCACCCCATACAGGTGCGTGGTGTCTACGAACATTGCGGAAACCTCCTTGACCGTGGATGGCGTTCGGTATGTGATTGATGCTGGCTTCTGCAAGCTTAAGGTCTACAACCCCAAGATAGGCATGGACGCTCTCCAGGTCAGTAGGATACAGTCACCCCCCCCCGCCCCCGCCCGTCGTGAACACGCCACTGTGTAAGCTAGAAAACCAGGGTACATTTTGCTGTTTCGGAGGTACCATGGTGGTGGTGGGGAGAGATCATGTTGTGCGGGGTGCAGATCCTTAACTCTGCACAAGAGGGGTGATTCGTATCGCGAATGTGTAAATGGTCAGGCGCGTTCACGGCAGTTACATAGCATACCCGTTGTTCCCTCTTGTATAAAATAGTGGCCACAACAGAAAAACATCGAATATGTCGGCGGTGTCATCCATAAGCAAGAAAGCACGCATAAGGTGCCGAAGTCCGCCTTACAAGCGGTTTTATGTCGGATGCAGGTCCTTCCTTTATGTGACTGGCGGAACAACTAACGGAAGTGGCTGCGGGTGTTGGTGTTGTTGTTGTTGATGTTGTTGTTGTTGTTGTTGTTGTTGTTGTTGTTGTTGTTGTTGTTGTTGTTGTGGTTGTGGTTGTTGTTGTTTTGGTTGTTGTTGTTGGTGGTGGTGGTGGTGGTGGTGGTGGTGGTGTCCGCACCTTTTGTTTCCCTCTAACTTTGTCGCCTTCAGCCACCACGCTGTCTTCGCAGTCCATTCCTACCTCTTCAAGCCAACGCAAACGCTAGCATCATCGCCAACACCAACACTGCCCCCAACACTAGCACTAGCGCCAACACATGTCCCTACACTAACATGCTACTGCGGAACCGTCTGGCTAACATGGCGTGACTCGGTTTGGCACGACATACGTCTTCTTTTATTTGTTAGTTTGTTTATTTTATAAAATTATTCGAACGACGTCAACTGTGAGTTCAACGAATTTAGGGTCGGTACTCATATTTGCAAGCTGCGTTGTTGGTACTTGTAGTATACTATGTTCATTTACTATTTGTTTATTTGTTCATTTGTTTGTTTATTTATGTATGATGCATTTATTGCTGTCCGTTCGTATCTCAGATCACTCCCATCTCCCAAGCCAACGCCAACCAGCGGTCGGGCAGGGCGGGAAGAACAGGAGAAGGATTCTGCTACCGACTCTATTCCAACCGGCAGTTTGAAGAGGAGCTGCTGCCGATGCAAATACCCGAGATTCAACGGACAAATCTGGGGAACGTTGTCCTGCTGCTCAAGTCGCTGGGGGTGGAGAATCTGTTGGAGTTCGACTTTATGGACCCGCCGCCTCAGGTACGAGGGGAAAGGGGAGGCGGGAGACGGTGCAGGGAGGTTGGGGTTAGGGTATGGTCGGGCTGGGGTTAAACTTGGGGACATTGTCGTCCCGCTTAGGTCGCTGGGAGTGGAGAACCTGCTGGAGTTCCACTTTACGGACCCACCGCCTCAGGTAGAAGGGGAAAGGGGAGGGGGGGCGGGTTAGGGTCAGGGTTAGGGTTGGGATTAGAGTTAAATTTAGGAACGTTGTCCTCCTGCTCAAGTCGCTGGCGGTGGAAAACCTACTGGAGTTCGACTTTATGGACCCACCGCCTCAGATAGGAGCGGGGAGGGGAGGGGTGTGTGCTCGTCGTCGTGTATGGCCGTAGTTGTAAGAGCAGGGACGCTCGTATCTCTTCAATGCCGGGGCGGAGCATGTGGGGTTTTCACCGACCAAGCAGACGTTGCGCGGGGGAAAGGGACGGGGGAGGGGGAGGGGGGGGGAGTGAAAACTCGTTTTTTTTTCATGTAGGCGTGATGGTTTCTTGCAATTTTTTTTACAGAAATGGTACAAGGGGCAAGGTGTGTGCTGCATTGGTGGGGGGCGGAGGGGGATCGCAGGGAGCAAGCTTGCCACAAGAGTTACCAAACGCGTGACGATTGATTTATTTTAGGCTTCTCCCCAAGACGTTGTGCATCCCACCCCCCTCAATCCTACCACCCCCCGCACCCCCCACCAAGCCTTAGGTTGTTTTGTTTTTATGTCAGGACAGTGTACGCCCCCCCCCCCCCCCCCCCCCCTCAACCCTCCCCCCGCCAACCCCCCCCGCCTGCTCCGCCCCCCCCCCCTTCCCTTGTCCTTTCCAGGACAACATCCAGTCGTCGCTGTACCAGCTGTGGATTCTGGGAGCCCTCGACAACACCGGCGGTCTGACCGCGTTAGGGAGGAAGATGGTCGAGTTTCCCTTGGACCCTCCTCTGGCGAAGATGCTTATATTTTCGGAGAAGCTGGGATGTTCGGCTGAGGTGCTGGTGGTGGTGTCCATGCTCTCAGTGCCGTCTGTGTTTTTCAGGCCTAAGGTGAGCTGAGGGGGGCGAGGGAGGGGGGGGGGGGGGGGGCGTACTGATACGTTGCTTGCCTTGAGCGTTTTGACCATTGACTACGCATCCCTTCGAGACGGAGGAAGCACCGTTGCTGCTCCTAGTAGTAGAGAGACCTCCAACGTTTGGGCGCTTAGTACGTTTCTTCCATATGTGCGTATGTATTACTTGAAAAAAAAAGACGTTATCTTATGTTCTTCTTTGGCTGAGGGCGGGGGGGGGGGGGTCATCGTGTATATACTTGAAGATCATGTTCTGGTTTTATTTGGTTTTGGTGTGGTTCGGTCTGGGTTGGTTTGGTTTGTTTGTTTGATTTGGTTTGGTATGATATATAGTTTGGTTTGGGTTCGGTTTGGGGTTTGTTTGGTTTGGAGTGGTATGGTATGGTATGGTATGGTATGGCATGATATGGTATGATACGGTATGGTATGGCATGGTATGGTTTTGTTTGATTTGGTTTGATTTTGGTAAGGTTTGGTTCGGTTTGGTTTGGTTGGGTTGGTTTGGTTTGCTGATGATGGTGCTCATGCTGTCAGCGCCGTCCTTGTTTTTGAGGCTCAAGGTGGGGTGCTTATTGAGAGATGGGCGAGGGGAGGGGGGAGTCTTGCTTACTTTGGTTTGGTTTGATTTTGGTGGCATCTATGCCGTCTATGCCGCCGGTGTTGTGCAGGCTTAAGGTAATACTAGGAGAGGGAGGGGGGTGGGGGGGGGGCGGCGGGAGGGATGGGGGTGGGGGTCATCATGCATCTGTTCGGTTGGTTTGTATGGCTTGATGGTTGTGGATCCCAGTCCTCCACCCCCCTCAGCCCAGCCCCCCTCCCCTCCTCGTCTCCTTAGGACCGGGAGGAAGAGTCGGACGCGGCAAGGGAGAAATTCTTCGTTCCGGAAAGCGACCACCTTACTCTGCTGAACGTGTTCCAGCAGTGGAAGGTTAACAACTTCGGCTCGCAGTGGTGCACTGACCACTTTATTCACGTCAAGGGTCTTCGGAAAGCCAGGGAGGTTCACGCGCAGGTTGGTTTGTTTTTGGTTTGGTTTGGTTTCGCTTGGTTTGGTTTGGTTGGGGTTGGGTTGGGTTGGGTTGGTTTGGGTTGGTTTGATGTGGTTTAGTGTTGTATGTTTTGTTTTTATGGTTTGGAGTGGTTTGGTTGGACCGGGTCTTTCACAGATTTTTGTTGTTGTTTGGTTGATTTATCTGTTCGGTTGGTTGGTTGATTGCAGTGATGTACCGACCACGTTGTTCACGCTAAGGGCCTTCGGAAGACCCAGGGAGGTCCACGCGCAGATTTGTGTGATAGATTGATTGGTCTGATGGATTGATTGGTTGATTGAAGACGGTGGCTACGGTAGGAAAACCGTTTGTGTGGGCCTCTTTTTGCAGTTTCTCGGGGTCACTCGCGCCGGTGACCCTCCTATGCCTTTGCGGTCTAAAGCTGTCGTGTTGGTTTTTTGTTCGACATGAGAAACGGCCGTGGGATGGTTAGCTACGCCGCGCCGAAAGTATCCTCTCCCGAAGTATTGTTTTCGTTTAGAATCTCTCCGTGGTGGGAAGGGGGGTACCCAGTCTCCCTTAGCCATGGTCTTGGTTGGTTGATCCAGTTTTTTGGTTGGTTGATTGGATGATTGGCTGATGGGTTGGTTAAGCGGTTGACGCAAGTGAACAGTATGGAACACTAGTTAAGAATCTCTTATTTCTGGCCAGGCGGGAAGCTTGTGTGGGGCAGAATGTGTCCTACACTGTTGTCAGGACAAAAGAGGCCATGTTGTTGTTTTTCGCCTGAAACTTGACCCTGAGTTGTCAAGTGGTTGACGCAGTGGTGTACTGTACTGACCACGTTTGCTCACGTTGAGGGCTTTAGCAACGCTGGGGATTCGCACTCAGGTTAGTTGGTTGATTGTTTGATGGGTTGATTGGATGGTTGGTGAGTGGATTGTTTAGTTCGGTTGGTTGTTCGCGTCGTATGTTAGTTGGTTGGTTGATTGCTTCGATGGATGACACGGATGGCTGATGGGTTGATTTCTTGTTTTGTTGCTCCTTGTTTTCACTTTTTTCTCAGCTGCTGGACATAATGCGGCAGCAGCGGATCTCGCACGAGTCTTGCGGTCAGGCTAATTGGGACACGGTTCGGAAGGCCATCTGCTCTGCGTACTTCTACAACAGCGCCAAGATCAAGGGGATCGGGGAGTACGTCAACATGCTTACGGGTAAGTGACCGAGAAAACGAAGAAAACCTTAGCAATACCGTATAAATACCGTGAGAATACCGTAGCAATACCGTATAAATACCGTGAGAATACCGTAGCAATACGGTGTGAGTACCGTGAGAATACCGTAGCAATACCGTATGAGTACCGTGAGAATACCGTAGCAATACCGTATGAGTACCGTGAGAATACCGTAGCAATACCGTATAAATACCGTAACAATACCGTAGCAATACCGTATAAATACCGTAACAATACCGTAGCAATACCGTATAAATACCGTAACAATACCGTAGCAATACCGTATGAGTACCGTGAGAATACCGTAGCAATACCGTATGAGTACCGTGAGAATACCGTAGCAATACCGTATGAGTACCGTGAGAATACCGTAGCAATACCGTATAAATACCGTGAGAATACCGTAGCAATACCGTATAAATACCGTAACAATACCGTAGCAATACCGTATGAGTACCGTGAGAATACCGAGAAAACGAAGCAAGCGTAAGAAACCGTGAGAAAGCCGGTAGGTGGAGCGTGAGCAATGGGGACCTCTATGACAGTGCCAGGATCAAAAGGGGATCGGGGAGTACGTCAACATGCTCACGGGTAAGTAACCCGTGAAAACGCAGCAAGCGCAAGAAAACCGTAACAATTCTGTGATAAAATGGTACAGACGTCGTTAATAAACGTGAGAAAACCATTATTTAAATACCGTAAGAAAACCGTAAGAAGACCGTGGAAACACCGAAGGAAAACCTCGAGCAAGCCGTAAGAAAACGTGAGCAAACCGTGAGCAAGCCGTCAGCAATTCGTAGTTCTATGGCAGCGCCAATGTAAAGGGGATCGGGTGAGTCAAACGAAGAAAGCGTAATCAGATCATAAACAAAGCGTGAGCAAAGTGTCAGCAAAGCGTCAGCAAAGCGTCAGCAAAGCGTCAGCAAAGCGTCAGCAAACCATCAGCAAACCCGTCAGCCAACTGCATCGTAAGCTTAACCTAAGCGCAACCTAAAGGTTTTCAAAGTGTAACCCAACGAACGAACCAAGTGGAAGCAAGCGCAGGGACAATTAGGTAGCCGAAAGCGTGTGTGCAAGGGCAAATAAGTGTGGCTATCGCGACAGAATCATAGCCACCCCACCCCCCCATCCCTCCGTGCATGAAATGAGCACCCACTCCCCCCCCCCACCATTCTACCCTCCTGTCCCCGCCCCTTCCCTCCCCTGACCCCCCCCCCCCCCGCTCCCCTCCCCCCTCCCCTCCCCCCCCCCGCATCCCCTCTCCTCCCCTGCCCTCGCCTCCCCTTCCCTCCTCTCCCCTCCCCTCCTCTCCCCCCCCCCACCCTTTATTGCACCAGGCATGCCCTGCGCACTTCATCCTTCTTCGGCTTTGTCCGGGCTGGGATATACTCCGGACTACGTGACGTACCACGAGCTGATCTTCACAACGAAGGAGTACATGACCAACGTTACGGTGAGCTAATGAACCGCTTTGAGGCTTCAGAGGGGAAAAATGATGACGAACATTGACGATTATGAGTTAATCGGCCTCTGCTGGTTTTTGGGAGATGATAAAAAAAAAAATGGTGTCCGAATGACAACAATGCAAAGACTCGTACGGGACGGGTGCAGGCGGCCAGACTATCCTTCTTCGTATTGCAGCGCGCTCACGCTTCGGGTAGACCAGCTTGAAAGTGTCGCAATCGTGGAAATTTTATTGTGTCGCTACCGGTATGCTGTTGTCACATGATATAATCAAACCTCGCAAAGGGTTGACCTAGAATGCCCTTGGGGGGGAACAAATATTGCGAAGAATACGTATCGACCCTAAAAATGTATCGAACCCACAGCTGACGTCGTTAGAATAGTTTTATATAAAAATCCGAAACGAGTTGTTGGTCATTTAGGCAGTATCTGTTGGATGGCGCGCGCTACGAATAGAGGTACATACCGCGCTTTTTTGGCTGAAACGTGTTTGTCCGAATGACGGGGCTCCTTAACTCTCCTTAGCCCAAGATCGCCGGAATGGCAACCATTCTTGTTTTGCAGCATGTGGATGTTTGTTTTTTTGTGCCAGGGCGATGGGTTTTGGTCACCGAGATGAACTTTCTTTCGAATCATCCGACGCTAGGGGTGGAGCATATTCTGAGAATTTTCTGAGCTCCTCTAACTAACATGAGGAGCAGCTGAAATTCCTCACCCGAAACGTGACTTGGAAGGCGTTCGTTCGCGCAATCCAAACCAAGAGAGTTGTATGCGCTAGTCCTAAGGCAGACACGCTCGTAAACGTATCGGACTTGCCGGTAGTTCCTCGCTTGAGGACCTCAATCAGTCAGAAACGGCTGTGGCCCAAAGAGAGTAACCCCTGCCGAGTGGGATGGCTGTTTCAGCTTAGTCAAAGATATCAGGCAAAAGCAACATGATCCTAGTCTAGCTCCAAGTGTTTTGTCCCGTGTCGGGAGTGCGGCGCCAAAAGGGTTGAGCCTTCTCAAAAATCAGTTCTTGCCTTAGACCAGCTATTATGGGAAATTATTTTTGGGCCCTCAGAACTGAGATTTTTGGCTGATCATACGCGGTTTACTCGGCGGGACGACCAACAACACCTATAGATGATTCAGAATGCTCCCCGTAGTTTTCCGAGAGCTTTCTGACGGACTTTTCCGTTTCTCCAGACCCGAAGTTTGTCTGTTCGTCCAATTTGTCATTTCTGACGACCTTGGTATATTCAAATAACCTCAAAAGTTCATTATTTTTGGCCCCAGTTTTGAGCAACAATGCATATTTCTGAAAACTCATTTTATAAAAAATATATCAAGGACGTCAGCCGTGAGTTCGACAAATTTCAGGTCAATACTCATCTTTGCAAGCTGCGTTGTTGGTACTTGTAATATACGACATGGGTGAGTTTTTATTGGGAGAGGTCCTATTTTTGCTCCACTATAATGGTAAGTGTTGGTATTTATACTTTAGGTGGGGAATTTTGAGCTAGATCTAACATCACATCTAATTTATAAATTTATTACTGTAGTTTCCACGGTACTGTTCTATTATATGTAGGGTAGGCGGTTTATTTTGTTTTTTCTTCCCCCGGCTTTAATATCGGGAAGAGTACCAATACAGAATATTTTTTGTCATATTATATGTTACTCTTAATACAGCGTTCGGGAATTAAAGATTTGTTGCGCCAAAAATCAGAATGAGACCCTGGAGAAACGGAGAACTGCTCCAGAAAGCCCTCGGAAAGCTCTGCTATGGATCTTGAGAAGTCTATCGGTGTTTTTGACAGTCCAGCCGAGTAAAACCGGTATAGTTGGCCTAAAATTCAGTTCTGAGAGCCAAAATTAATTTTCCCCACACTGTAGTGGTAGGTCTTGGAAGGAAAAAAGAAACAGAAAAAGCTCCTCAATAGGTTAGGAGCCTCGGAAGGCAAACAAGAGCCAGTGCGCCTCTACCGTAGCCTCCGACAGTCAGGTACTGCTCTGTTAAAAGCGGATAGTGTTACGTGTAGCTAGCAAAGGACTTGCCGGGTTCGTATTTGTTAGTTTCGAGCGGTGCGTGCTGGAAAACGTTACACAGGTCGGAGAGACCACCGATCCCCACTTGATGATCTACAGTAGATATTTGAGGAAGATCTTCATGGCTCATAGATCGTGTTGCCAGGGTGGGAGCCGTACGATCTGCATGATCTATAGCACAATTCTGGGGTTGGATATGTACTCGATAGATACAGATCCTGCACAACAGCTCATAGTGGCAGATATAGGATCTACTGTAGATGGTCTAGATGATGTAGATCGTCATCTGTCCGTGGTGTGATGAAACATTATGAATGGTTGTGATGGTGCATTCCTAGAAACTCGTCCTGAGCGGTCTAGTGAATTGTGTGTGTGGGGGGGGTTAATTCAGAGCATCCACAATGACCCGAAAACGGAGTTATTAGCCCCTTTGGAGCCTCAAGTACCTCAAGTATAGCAACAAAGCAGAATGAGAAGAGTTGTCCAACCAACCGAATTTACTGTATACCGGTATCATCTACTGTAGATCGTGATCTGTACGAGATGCGGCCAATAGTAGTCGTCACTAGTTAAAGTCATAATTCCCCAAAAAAGTTGATGATTATGTGTTGTGCGCGCTTGCGGGGTTGCTCCGGCGCTTTCGAGCAGGCGGTTGAGGCGGAGTGGCTGGCCGAGCTGGGTCCCATGTTCTTCTCCGTGAAGGAGTCGTACAAGACCAGACTGGAGAAAAGGGTGCGCGAGAGGGAGGACAAGGCGAAGATGGAGGTGGAAATGAAGGAAGCAGAGGACAGGTGAAACAAAAAAGAATTGTGTGGCGGTTTTGATTTTTTTCATCGATTTTCCGGTGTTTCGATGGTTAGAATCGTTGGTCATATATACTTGCAGTACGTACGAAGTTTTCATCAAAACCAGAAAAAAAAAATCGGTCTTCTATGCATGATCGATACTGTCTCGTCTTTTGTTGAGAGTTTTCCATACGTTTCGGCGTCTAAAACACGAATTTGTTCGCTGATATTTCGTGTAAAGCCTCGACGAGTTCTCCACACTCCTTCCCGGGGGGGTTTTAAACGAATTCGCCTTAAAATCAGGTCTTGGGTTAAGACGAAATCACCCTATTAATAGCAGTACGTATTTCTTCGTTCTTAAATCAGCACGAATTAAGCCCCTCCCCCGTCCTCCCCCCCTCCCTTTCACCCTGCCCGTCCCCCAACGCCTCAAATTTGATTTTTAAAAACGTGCAGGAAATCGGCAGCCGACGAAGCAAAACGCCGACGAGAAGAAATGGAAACCCCGCGGTACCGAGGATTGGCCATAGCCACTCCCGGTCGAACTCCCACCGGAGGCGGCGTTACGGGTACCTCAGGGTCGAGCGGTGTTGTTAGGAGAAAAACACCTCGCAGGGTTGGCCTGTGAGGAGGCGGGGAGGGAGGGGTGTATTCAGGAGAAAAACGCCTCATAGGGTTGGTCCTTGGGAAGCGCGGGAAACTAATGGTTGGGGAGGCAGAGGGGAGGGTGGGCGGGTGGGTGGGTGGGGGGAGGGTTGGGAGGAGGGTGAGGTTGGGGAGAAAAACGCTCGACAGGGTTGACCTGTGAGGAGGCGTGGAGGCGCCGGGGATGTAATGGCCGAGGGAAGCGGGGGAAAGGGGGGCATGGGGGGGTGGTGGGGGCGGCGGAGGGGGGGGGGGCGCGGTGCACCTATTATGATGCATGGCCGTGGTCGTAACGACAACAGGCCCCCGAATCCCGACAATCCCGCATCGGAGCACATCGAGTTTTTACCAACCGCGCAGGCATTGTTTGCACCAACCGCGAAGCGCCGTGAGGTTGTTCGGCGAGTCGCATGAAGGGTGAACTGCACCCTACTAAGCACCGCTTGGGAGTCGGACTTCGGCAGGGGGAGGGGGAGGGGGGGGAGGGTGTTTTGGCGCTCAACAAGACCTATTTTGTCCTTGTGTACGAGGGGTAGTCTAGTGTAGGAGGCGGTTAGTCAAGGGGTCTAACCGTGGTCTCCTGTATTCCAGGTAGCCTATTTGGTAGTGATGGAGGCTGGTTTGTGTTGTGCTGTCAGCGGGGGAGAGAAGTAGTCCTCTGCTTGTTTTGATTGACCCTTTGACGATTCGGTGGTTTAACCCTTTTGGATAAAAAAAAAAACGCACTGTCGTACGTGTGCGCGTGCAGCATACGAGAGTTCATGCGACGACGCGTGTCGCTAAAGTGTGTGCCGCACTAACGCGGGACCACCGCATTAAACTGGGGGGCTCACACTAAATGGTACCGCACTAACGCGGAACCACCGCACTGACCTGGGGCCCCGGCTTAAAGAGTTCCACGCTAACGCGGAATCACCGCACTAAAGGGTACCGCACTAACGCGGGATCACCGTACTACACGAGCCCCCGCGCTAGAGGGCACCGCACTAACGGGGGTTCACCGCACTAAACTGGGGTCCCGCACTAAAGGGTACCGCACTAAAACGCGGGGTCACCACACTAAACTGGTGGACCACACTAAAGTGTACCGCACTAACGCGGGATCACCGCACTAAACTGAGGTCCTGCACTAAATGGTACCACACTAACGCGGAACCACCGCACTAAACTGAGGGCCCGCACTCAAGGGTACCGCACCAATGCGGGATCACTGCACTAAACTGGATCCCCGTACTAAAGGGTCCTGCGCTAACGCGGGATCACCGCACTAAACTGGATCCCCGCACTAACGGATGCTGCACTAACGCGGGATCACCGCACTAAAATGGACCCCCGCACCAGAGGGTGAGTGAGGTGTTCGGCGAGTCGAATGAAGGGTGAGCTGCATCCTACTAAGAACCACTTGTGAGGCGGACTTCCGCGTCTTGTGCGCACTATCTTTCATATCGGACAGTACCTTCGAATTAGTTTGTTTTGTTTTTTGGTGTGGCCATTTCCAGAGGCAGCAATGGTATTACTATTACTATTACTATTACTATTGCTATTACTATTGCTATGCGACTGCCTCGTGGGTGCGTTACCATGTGCACACCACGTGATATCATTCCCCTTCGCACGGAGCCAAGGCTCTCCATTCCGCACAATATGATCCAACTCGACCACCACATACCTCGGCTACCGCCAAAAAATAAAAAGCGATAAGAAAAAAAAAAGAGACGTGTACCCTGGCAGCCTGTAGCTCGCGTCGTGAGAGGCGTGTTTTACAGCGTCGTTGCCAACCGACGCCAACCCCAGCAGTGGGCAGGGCGGGGGGTACTCATTTCATGCATAGCAGTAGTCTGGGGTGGTGGGGGGAGGGATAATCGTTGCCACGCATGGGCGTGGTCTGTAATATGCCAGGCCCTAGGCCCTCGCATGCCCACAACGACGGGACATAAGGAGCAGCGGGGGGGGGGGGGGGGGGGGCGACGGGCGGACGTATTTTGGTGTAACCCTGGGAGTGTAAACAAGGCATAGAATCAGAGGATACGGATATGGTATGAAAAAGGGTTCCACATGCCTTTGAAGGCGTGCGCGTAAGGGACTAAGGGGATAATGAACTACATCGTCCATGCACATCGCTCACTTCCATCCGTGACGTAACGGGATTGATACAACAAGAGCTTCTCTAAAACAAGTGAGTGACCAAAACGTGGAATCTGCCTTGTAATGTTGAGAGTAGAGAGACCTGCAACAAGGAACGTGACTTGCGTCTGTTATTCAGGCAAGCACATCTTATTAAAAACGTCCATGGCGTGGGGATGGGGCCCGTGGATGGAGCCTTGGGCGCTTCTTTTCAGGGTTTGAGGGGTGTAAGCTAAGTACACGAACATGTAATGGAAGCGTGCTGCGACAGGAAGTATACCTCCTTTTGGGCGGAATCGAATTCTGATAAACGTCAGGGCTCCTTAAGCCAAAATCGTCCCGAATTAAATACGTGTGTGTGTGTTTTTTTTTTAACGATTATAAGTTCGTTGTAGATACGAGTATACCAGAGCCACGAGGGATCGTTTTCATCGGGCAGCAGAAAGTTCATTTTTCCCCCATCCATGAATCAGTTATTTTTAGGAGCTCTCCCTAGAAGTGAGGATGGGGCCAATCCCACGGTGGTGGGGGTTGCGCTTGTTGGATTGACTAATAATGTACCTTTGTGCCAAAAAAAGGTATACCCCTCTGTCCGAATGAGCTCCTCAAGTGACGCGTGCTACAATAGAGGTATACCTTTTTTTGGCGAAAATGGTTTCTGAACGACTATTTTAGGGGCTCCTTAACCCAAAATCGTCGGAAAATAAGGAAATAATAGGCCATTGTTTTTGGCATTATTTTCGTCGTGTACCTAGGCCATGGGATGTTTTCATCCGGGATCAAAGCGGTTTTGTTTTTGCTCCAAAATCAGTTTTTCGGAGAGATCTTAAGCTTCCCAAATCGAGGACTCTCAGAAAAAAAAGTGGCGCACCCTCTATCGTACCACGGGTCAAAAATGAGGAACTGGCGGTTAGTCATTAGTCAAATAATTTCACGAGTACAGTATTTGTTTGAAGACTAAGGCACAGACAAGGCTCGGTCGGGTTGTGTCGGGTTGTGCGAACGAACGCCTTCCAAGTCAATTTTCGGGTAAATGCTATTGCGCTCCTCGTGTGAGAACCCAAGAAAATTCTTAGAATCTGCTTCGCCCCTGCCATGAGATGGCTCCATGCCTCAAAAAAGAGAAGGTTGTGCATAGATAGGCAACACGTTTTGCCGAATCGGTTTCGCAATATCAGGGCGCTCTATAACGCCTTTACAACTGAAAACCGATTCGTCCAAACTCAAACACATGGGTGTGCTTTTTATAATGAAGACCACTGATAGGGACAGCTTACGCTATACCTACAATGGGACCCGAAGGGTGCGCCAGCTAGCGTTGGGCTGCGAAAGCAACTGAGTTAAATCGACACACGACGCGTATGAAAATACGTGGAAGTGTGGTGAGCTAAAGCTTTATTTACCCCATCCGCCGAAGGATTAAAATATATATATATAATGTTTTTGTTGTTGCATAAACCTGGGCCACGTGGGGATTGTTCATCGTGCAGCGCTCATTTATCATCCCTCCCCCCCCCAAAATAAAATAAAATAAATAAATGAACGTTTCTGGGAGAGGGGGCATACGAGTTTCTCATGTCAGGACGCCTCGGAAAGAAAAGGGTGGTAGGTAACACGTTTTGGCTGAACCAGTTTCGTCCTAAATTCAATCTGTGTGTGTGTTTTTTTTTGGGGGGGTGCGTAGTCAGTTTGTGCATAACCGTAGTCGTACGAGACCATAGACCCTCGCATCCCTACTTTGCCGGGACAGAGCACGTCGAGTTTTCACCAACCAGGCTTTTTTTTTGGGGGGGGGCGAAATTTCGTTGTAAACCTGGGCCACGGATATTGTTAATCGGGCAAGGCGTTTATTTGCCCCCAATCCCACAAAAAGAAAACGTTTTTGGGAGAGGAAGCATAAGAACTCCTCATGTGAGGATGCCTCAGAAAGAAAAGAGTGATACGTAAGTGACACGTTTTATGCTCACTCAGTTTCGTCCTAAAATAAATCTGTTTTTTTTGTTTAAAATTGCTTTTGTTTTTTTCTTCGGGGGAGGGGGGGGGGGGGTTAAATTTCGTTTTAAAAACTTCGGCCACGGGTGTCGTTCATCGGGCAGGACGTTTATTTGTTCCCCCCCCTCCAAAAAAAAAACAGTTTACAGTATTATGGTTAGGGCACAAGAGAGCTCCTCGCGTGAGGACGCCTCAGAAAGAAGAGGGTGCAGAGCCATCCCACGGTGGCAAGGGCTGCCCGTTTTGGACCAAACGCTCCTTAACTCTTCCCGTTTGGGCTCCTCAAAGCGAGGAACCGCCGGTTTTCAGTATGATCATTTTTTGCGAGCATACATTCATTTTGTTTTCGGACTAGCGCATAGAGAGAAGGTCGGTCGGTCGGTCGGTCGGTCGGTCGGTCGGAGAGCGCATAGAGAGAAGGTCGGTCGGTCGGTGGGTCGGTGGGTCGGTCGGTCGGTGGGTCGGTGGGTCGGTCGGTCGTTCGGTCGGTCGGAGAGCGCTTAGAGAGAAGGTGGGTCGGTCGGTCGGTCGGTCGGTCGGTCGGTCGGTCGGTCGGTCGGTCGGTCGGTCGGTCGGTCGGTCGGTCGGTCGGACTGCGCGAACCGAATGAATGCCTTCCTTCCTTCGAAGTCACGCTTTTTTTCGGGGTGAGAAGGGTTGATTCGGCTCCTCGTGTTAGGAGCTAAGAAAGTTCTTTGAATCTTTTGCACCCCTCCACCGTGGGTTGACTCTTTTATCTTGCCACCTCGGCCATTGGCGTGTGTGTTAATGAGAACGAGAAGAAGGAGAAGGAGAAGGAGAAGGAGAAAGGTTGGATGATGATGATGATCATCATCATCATCATGAGTGGAATAAGGTATAACAAATGGGCATGAGCAATCATGATCGAATACAAGTGTGTGGTGCAAGCCAGCGGGAGGCCTATAATAGATCGATGCAGCATGAGCACCGGGGAAAGAATGGGCATGGTGAGCAATCGGCCTAGAAAGACACGCTTGCAGATTCGTCGGACAGCAAACAGGACAAAAAATCACCGCGTTTATTATTGCTGCTCTCTTTGCGAGGGGGGGGGGCAGCATCTGACTGCGAGCTGTGTGAAGACAAATTAGTGCAACAGCAGTAGTAGCAGCACCTAGCAGCAAAAAACAAGCAAACGGTGGTGTCATACCGCGGACCCACATTTATTTTCCTCTCTGAAAATGTCATCTGTTTTCAGGTATACTAGTGACGTTTTTTCTGCACTGTCTTGAAAAATCCGCGCAGCTGGTTCCTCTCCCGAGAAAACGTACTCCAAGAAGAAGGAAAGACGCGCCGAGGGGCAGATTCTGCTGCGAGTAGTATTGGGGTTTGATGCGCTCTCATGAATCTGAAATTGATTGTTGGTTGATTGTGTGAAGGAAATTCAGGGGTATTAGTCCGTTGGACCACTCACTTACACAAAGGTTAACCAACTAATTGTCTACCCAGACCAACACCCCCCCCCCCTTGAACGGCGGGATAGCAGGTCGGCCGGACATCATGCGGGCGGACGTGTCAATATCCAAGCGGTTTCATTTCCTGGGTATACCGGGGAGAGAATTTTTTCAAGTTCGACATGGGGAAAGTAGTAAAAAGTCTACCAGGTATTATCGATGGATGGTGGGATTCGAACCCGCACGACCCAAAAACCCATGTTCCTGCGGTCGACGCCATTTGTTGAGGAATTAGAGGGTATTAGTCCGCACTTGCCAAAGGTTAACCAATGGCCTACCCAAACTGAGCCTTACATCAATTGAATGTTCGCCCCGTGTTCTGTTTTAGTCTGCACGCCCAATCTCACTACTGCTGCTGTATATAGCGAGATATGGTTGTTCGATTTACACGTAACCGGGCATGGTTGTGTTCGATTGCACGCACTGCACAGGTGTACCCAAATGGCTAAGTAAGGTTCCTAATGGTTGTCTATAGCTCAAGCGGCACCATCGCACGTCGTTTTGTTAATAGACGATCTTCAATTATTTCATACATAAAGAAACGCAAACTCAACGGCATACCGTAAGTACCATTCGCAGTGCTCCCGTGATACGGAAATCAAAAACCTCACTTAGAAGTTAAATGTTAACGGAAAAACACACCACCCCACGTGCATTTTTTTCACACCCTCACCCTTCATCTTAAATAATGGGTATTATCTGACTTCTTTAGCACCCGGGTGGTAGAATATTTGGCTCCCATCCACCACCGTTCCCCCTCCCTCCCTCCCTCTCTCCCTCCCTCCCTCCCTCCCTCGCCGCCACACCAACAATCACAATCCTCCAGAGTTTTAAACACTATCCGACAGGTGGTATAATATGTTTGCCTTTCGAGCCACCCATGCAGCACCTCCTCCAGCTCATGTAAATTATATTGTCTTCAAGTTCCAATTACCACCCCTCCCCCCCCCCGCTCCCCGCCGCCCCCAGCATCGCCTTAGACCTAGCATCACACGTACGTCGTGCAGTAAGCCCCTACTTCGTACTCATTTATGCGACGTAAAAATGTTGCAAAAATCTTCCCTTTTACTCGCCCCCCCCCTCCCCCCCCCCCCCCGCCCCCTCAAAAACACGCCTCCCTCCCCTCACCGGCCATACCACTAAAAGCCGTGCTACGCCAGAGGTGCACCACATGTTTTCTGAAAGGTGCCTCAATTTACGAGCTTAAGACCTACCCCACAAAAAAAACTGATTTTTGGAAAAAAATATAAACCGCTTTGATCCCGGATGAAAAAATCCCATGGGCTAAGGGCATACAACAAGAATCATGCAAAAACAAGTGGCCTAAGTATTATTTTATTTTTTTCCGACGATTTTTGGGTGAAGGAGCCCGGTCGTTCAGAAACCATTTGAGGCGAAAAGCGCTACCTCTGTCGAAGCACGCGTCCGAAGTATGCGATTGGTTTTGCGCATCAGCGAACTGGGATCCAACGCATGCCCGTAGTGTCTCAGGTGGGGTGAGGGGCGGTAGTAGAAACCAACTGCGCTGCTCGATAAACCTGATCGATTGGTTTTGCGCATCAGCGAACTGGGATCCAACGCATGCCCGTAGTGTCTCAGGTGGAGTGAGGGGCGGAAGTAGAAACCAACTGCGCTGCTCGATAAACCTGATCATGACCGTCGGTATACTGAGCAATCTCTCGGGCCGCGTCTCCTCTGTGCCAGGTGTGTGAAGGATTTTCATTTGTCATTTTCAAGGAAAGCGGTAACAAGCACGTTGACATACGCTATACCTGGTGTGATGCAGAGGAAAGGAACACCACTCAGCGATCATCCACTACACGAAGGGCATGTTTTCGTGAGCACCACTAACGCGAGCATCAGACGTGGACGCGGCCTCTACAGGACCACAACATCTTCGACGTCATGGAAAATGCTGGGCGTATTATAATCGTACATTGGATAATAATAATGTGAAAAGGAAGTACAGGCAGATATGTTCAAATTTCGGCAAACCACACTATATTTCGCAGGGTATTTCGTGCCTACCTGCCGTCTGCATGATCGCCTGACAACCTCTACCAAACGAAGTAGCATATGCCTAACGAAGTAACGTAATTGAGCGCGGGTGCATCAAGCATTCCTTTCAAAACACCGGCCATTTGCACTTCTCCCCCTCGTGCTCAATGGTGGTGGCATGGCATGACCACATCGCCTCGCTTGTTGTATTTTGCAATATGTATGTTCTATCTTGCAATCCATGTAAAATAACACACCGCGAAGCTTTAACACATTGTGTAACACACCTAAACATGTTTTGTGTACCACACCTAAAAAATCAAACCTGCGAGAAAAATAAACAATACCAGGCAGGTGATATCACCTCATTTACCTATTTAACCAGCCATGCCGTAGCTCCAATTCATTTATTCCCCCCCCCCTTCCCCCCCCCCCCGCCCCCTCCTTCCCCACCACCCGCACCATCGCCTAGACCTAGCACGTTAGTAAAGTTCCTCACAGGTATACATTCATGCCACCTAAAGGGGCTTGAATCCCCCCCCCCCCCCCCCCTCGTTTTATTCTCTCCCGCCGCCCCACCTAAAATCAAAATCTGCCAGAGTAGTAAACACTACCAGTTGATATCACCTCATGACATTTTTAGCCATCCATGCCGTAGCTCCAATTCATATCCCCCCCCCCCTTCCCCCCCCCCCCAACGCCCCCTCCTTCCCCACCACCCGTACCATCGCCTATACCTAGCACCACGCGTATAGCAAGCTCGTACGTCCATGCGACCTAAAGCTGTTGGAAATCGCCCTCCCCCCCCCCCCTCCCCCCCCCCCCCTCCCCCCCCCCCACCCGTTCGAACACTCAGCCCTCTCCTCACCAATTGTACGACTTACAGGATATACATGATAAACTGATGCATTCCTTCCACAACCGTCAGATTCGTCCCCTTCAAGGATTTGTAGTTTCCGCGCACAGATTGAGTTGCCCCGCCCCCCCCCCCTCCCCCCCCCCCCCCCCCTCCCCCCCCCCCCCCCCACCCGCGCTCCCTCTTCTTCAAACCCAGGCCCCCACGCCCTTAACAACTCCGCCCTCCCCTCGCCGGTTATACGACTCACAGAATATACTTGATAAACTGATACATTCCCTTCCACAGCTGTCAGATTTTGTCCCGCTCAAAAACGGGTTGTGTAGTTTCCGCGCACGGACTGATTAACATCACCCTGTTGACCCTGGTACAAGCCACACTGTAGGTCCAAGGGGAGTCGCCGACCCATATCCTTAATGAGGACACACACCCAGTAATACGCGCGATCGGAGTATCACGCACAGCTTGCAAAGATGAGTTTCGACAAAATCTTCGATCTTACAGCAGGGGTGTAATTTTCTTTTTTATATAATATTCATCAAAAGTGGGTTTCACAGCCATCAGATTCCGCCTCCCTGAAAAACGGGCTTTAGAGTTTCCGTGCATAGATTGGTTACCATCACTCTGTTGACCCTGGTACAAGCTATTCATAGTTCCAAGGGGAGTCAGTCGCCGATCTGTGTCCTACCGAGGACACACACCCAGGAAAACGCGCGTTCGGAGTACCGTACGATCCCACCCAGACAGCTTGCGAAGATGAGTTTTCGACGAAATAACGTTCCGTGGAATGTTCGATCTCGCGCACAGCTGTATAGCATGAAGTTGTTTATTATGTTAATTTTCAATAATATAATCAAACCCGACTTTCTTCCTACATGCCTCAGCTACCCCTTCTACTACATCGTGTTAAGGTATTAGTGGGGTGTTAGTCCGTTTGACCACTTGCAAGAGGTTAACCAATAGCTTACCCGAACTAAGCCATATAGCAATCGGAGGAACAACGAAAACAGGACCGAATGTGGCTATATATAAGCAGGGGGGACATACAAGGAAGCATGCTACGATAGAGGCCTGCCGACAACGCCAGTGTAGTAGCATAAGAGGGTAATGTGGACTTAGGGACCGACACTGCTATGCAGGGGGTGCCTCTGGCTCTGTATCTGGTCCGTCGCACGAGGGTTGCTTGGATGCTTCAACTCTGGTGTTTGTTGCTTGCTGTCCGCCGGATACCTTCTGACAAGAAGGGGGGGGCGGGGCCGTTCGTTCAGGCAGGCGATAACGCCTCCCAGCTATTATAACGGGAACAACTGCTGTAAATCATAACGCCACAACGGGAGAGAGAACGGATACCGTAACACCACCTACCTTTTCCTGGGGGTTATAAAACAATTAAAATACACTGTACAGCCGTGAGATCGAAGATTTCGTCGAAACTCATCTTTGCAAGCTGTTTGTGATACACCCCGATCGCGCGCATTATTACTCGGTGTGTGTCCTCATTGAGAAAATAGGTCGGCGACTCCCCTTGGAACTACAGTGTAGCTTGTACCAGAGGATCAGCAGGGTAATAATGTCAATCAATCTGTGCGTGCACACGGAAACCATAAAATTTGTTTTTTTGAGGTGGACAAAAATCTGACGTCTCGTATGGACCGCACCAGTATATCATGTATATATATATTTGTACAGAGTATAGACGCGTGCTACGATGGAGGTGCACCGTCTTTTTTCTTCTGAGGTTCCCCACTTCAGGAAACAAAAAAAAAAAAAAAAAACTGATCTGGAGAAAAACAACACTTTTACCGGACGAAAGGTCCCATCTGCCATGGCCTATCTATGTGTGTGTGTTCTTCACATTAAACCGTTCTTCTACTCGTCGACATCCAGCACACCCAGTGTCCGTACTGATTCTTCACCCTAGAAAGATCAGCTCTGTGGTCACAAGCTACGTACGACACAGAGATAATGCATCGTAATGCATTCGACAACGCAATGTCATGCCCTAGTACTGGGTACGACAGGCACAACATACATACGTCAGCAACAGAAATACATTGGAAGAGAGAATACGAAATAAACAAGAACAAAAATAAAAACAAAATAATAATAAGAAAACATATAAAAAACAAAGATAAAAATAAATCTATAGGTAGGTACAAAAAAAAAAATAATGTCGTATTTCCCACGGTTTTGGGTTAACCCCTTTAGAACCCCCGAACCCCTCCCTATACAAAATCCAAGTAATTTTGTCCCCAAAAACGGGTCTCCAGTTGTAAAAGGGTTAAGGAGCCCCATCATTCAGAAGCCATTTTCGCCAAAAAAAAGGTATACCTCTATCGTAGCACGCGTCTTTTTTTTACCGCGCCAAATCAATGCTAACCATAGGAGGAAAAGCAACAGAGCGAAACCCGATGATCAACCTGTTGTTGCACCTAGAGGGACAATCGACACCATCTGGAGCTGGTGGTACGCAAGGCAACAACCCCCCAACTGCGTAGGCACAACAACAAACGATACCATTGAGCGTAAGTGATGCTCCAAATAGACCAAGCCTACGATATTGGTAGGAGGGATGTTACGACGGTGTTATGATGGTGTTATGGTATACCCGTGTTTTAACTACCGGATTTTCACCCTTCGCACGAGGGGTGTGACTCTTTGCCCTCACGGACTTAAGCACCTTAATAGGCGATTTTTTTGGCGCAGCGTAGCTTATCATTCCATTACAGATTAATATCATCGCACAATACAAAACGAAAACACGGAAGCTGAAGACCGCCTTGGAACAGAGGGGCTATACTCGCACGAGTGACCCCGAGTCACTGCAAAAAAAAATCCCCCGTACCGTAGCCTGAGTCTATGTTGAGTTGCAAGGAGAGGCCCCTCGATCACAACAAATAATTTTGGATTTAAACTTCTTCCTCGCCCGTTCTTAGCACGTGTATAGTAGGTATTTGTGCGCGTATCGTGAGTCGTTCTAAGATAGCCCCCCCAACTTTTCTTTAACGAAATCGCCGGTTTCAAAACCAGCTCCCGGTCGTATCTCCTGAAATTCGGTGTCCCTCGACACCCCGACGTCATCGATCAATAGGCCTTTGCGCACAAGAAAATATATGGATACTTTGTTTTCAATTGCATCCTTCCCTGTGTCGCGCAGCCATGAAACGTTCGTTAAAGAAAAAAAAAAATAATCGCTGGTTTCGGGAGGGGGCTATCGTAGAATCAGTCCCGTGTGGAAGCAGATTGCTATGGTCCTCCGCATTACTGCGAAGAGACACGCCGGGGCAGATTCCGTTTTGGGGGTATGTTGATAAAAGCGTCCATGAACATGGAAGTAGTACTGATTGAATGTTGGCCCTTTGCTCCACACCCGATCCCAATGCCATGCTTTTCGTTTACTTATCTTTGTTTTTATCATCACTTTTACTCTCCAGCTCAACCCTCAAGAGGTGTGTATCCACCGCGACCTTTTGGATAATAAACCGTGGTCATAGATGTCTTACCTTCTTCCCCTCGGTGCTCGCCTTCGTTTTTATCGCGCATACAAAAGGGTTGAGCAATATCTTCACTTTTCAGCTTTTTATGCTCGTCGATGTTCGTCAAATTTTGCTGACGCACGCTCTCGCGCTTTCCGCTCGCCAATTTTTTACGCTGGAAAAGTCCCTACGAGCACGACTATGTACTCGATGAAACCTGAACCGACGACTTTGACCTTAGTAGGGACGATATCCACCTACTACTCCATCGGAGGCGCCGACTATAACCTACAGGTGAAGGCCCTTGACAAGGAGAGGGGTATATCAAGGGGACACTGGCGAATAAGGCCCCGAGGATGGAGGAGGCCTCGCTATGTTGTAATGTGGCGCGATCACCTCGAATGTAATATTCGGCACAAGACGGTGGATAGGACCTCAGCATGTTTTCTTTAATGGAAAAGGCACAATAAAATCAGCCGCAGAGGTAAAGTCAGAACTGGCGGTAGGTTTATTGCCGGTTCGCCTGAATTCAAAACACTACTACTAGATCCTGATAGAGTATTATAAGCAAGCAACAGAAACGCTTCAAAATGGTCTAAGGGCACAATCCCACCGTACATTCGGCGCAAGAGGTCCGCTTGCGACATTTCGGAGTCCCAGCCCAACATACACCCCTCGTTGGCCGGAACGTCAATAAACAACAAGATAAGAGTATAATGTACTACCTGATACTTCGAGAATATAATATACCAGGTACCAGGTATTCAACAAGATCCATTCATTGACCAAACTCTGCCATTTGGAGATAAGTGGTAATGCCACCTCCAGCAAACAACAGAAGAGGTCGCGACAAGCTCAACCACTTCACCGATACACAGCGGATAGAAACACAGGTGGTAGCAAGTTTTTGTGTCTCGCAACTCATCGAGCGCACACCACCCACCTCTGCGCCTCCACTCCTGAGCAGGAGCCCGGGGCCAGCATCGCTGCACACTCGACGCGGTATAGATTGTTACGGTTCCGAGTATCAACATGCACGCCTACACACCTGTTGTGAACCCGAGGAAATGCCCGGTGCGTCCCCCGATGCCACACATTGCGTGAACTCGGCAAGCTTTGCCTGGGCACAGGTTAGAAGCTAGAGCGGTGACCCTGTCAGCGAGTTCGTAAACTGTTGTAGACTTAAACGATACGTGCAGGATACAGGCCGCTCATGCTCGGCGAGAATCGCCAGCGTTCTTTAGAAATGCTGGTGGGAAATACATAGTCATGTAACATGTTGTACAGTCAGCGAACCCAACATGGATTTCCTGGCAGGAAATTAGGTTTGTACAAGCACCTCGTCTTGGTGGTCGTGGCAGGAATCTCGTGCTAGGAGGCTTCATTTTCACACTAAACCTTAAAATAAACGCAGTCAACTTGTTGGGTGAGAAGCATCAGCATCCCTTGGCAATGCTGGTTGGGGATATTTATTGAAACATGATATCTAATCCAACACTCTAACTCGGATTTGTTTGGGCGGGCAACAAAGTTTGTAGCACCTCCTCCTGCTGCTGAATGTGGCTAGAGAGGGTCGTGGTAGAACGCCTCGTTTCACCCAAAAAAAAGCATGAACGGCACGGTAGGTTGTTGGATGGGAAGCACGTGTGCCAGTATCCTTGCGTAATGCTGGCAGGTGATGCAATTTTGTGAGCGTTTTTTTAACATGGTGTCCAATCCGTCAATTGATGTTCACAAAATCCTATTAATAGTGGGAGATTAAGTTTGTAGCACCTCCTTCTGCTGGTCGTGGCAGAAAGCTCGTTCGTGGTAGGAGGGCTTTTATTTCATCCCAAAACGTACATAAACGGCACGACAGGTTGGAAGAGAAGAACCAGTAGTTTCTCTTTGCAGCAGAATCCTTTGACAATGCTGACGGAGACTAAATTTCGTAACATGGTATCGATTATACATTTTGTATCATGGGGTCAAATCTGAGAATGCAACTCGGAATGTCGTGGCGGGTGTTAACGTTTGCATCACCTCCTCCTTCTCCTCTTCCTGGTGGTCATGGCAGAAGGTTCGTGGTAGAACACGTCAGTTCATCCCATAAACTTACATAGATAGATGGCACGACGTCTTGTTGGATGAGAAGCACCAGTGTCTATTGACGATGCCGGTGGGAGATACAGGCTGTAATTTTTTTGTAGAATAGTGCTCCATCCGAGAATTACCAGGCGGTAGCCTACATTTTTAGCACTGCACTCCCGCTACATGGACCACTCACTTGGAACCAAGATCGTTTTGGGAGTTGAAAAAGGTTAAGTAAGCACCCCCCCCGCGCTGGTTGTGTCAGGAGGTTCGTTTTAGGACGCCTCATTTCACCAAAAAGCTTGAATAAACGGTACCAGAATATTTTGGCAATGCTGGCGCAAGATCGTACTGTTGTAACGGGGTGTCCAATCTCACAACGGAAACTCAGAAATTCTTAGAGGGAGATTCAACCTTTTGGGACCCCAGGTACAGCATAGCGACTTGAACAGCGAGAAGTCAGGTTTTATCAATCTTCGCGAGGAAGACAGTGCCAAATAACAAGTTATCACCACCGTGCTGCACGCGTGTCTTACACCCCCTTACGTTGCACTCCGGACAAGCCCCCTACCTCAGAAACCCCGGCCGTTTCGTGTGTGACCGGGCTGTAATCGTCCTTTTTCGCCTTAATTTTTGCCTCTGAAGTTCCACAAGGGTTAAGTTTATTGCACACCTCCTCCTGTTGGCCGCTTGGCAGAAGTTGCGTTCGTAGGAGGTCTCCTTTCACCTTGCGAGCGTCGGACAGATCACGCCGATCCCCACTTGATAATCCACATATTTTTCAAGGAGGAGTTATATGGTCTATAGCTCATATTGACGGGTGGGAGTCGTACGACCTGCATGATCAATTATATGTTTCCAGGGTTGGATCGGTACTCTCTATAACATGCTGGTCCTGCACAACAACATATCATAACAGCAACGGCCGATAGAGGATGTATTGCCGATGATCTAGATGATCTAGATGATCTAGATGATCTAGATGATCTAGATGATCTAGATGATCTAGATCGATAGAGGATGTATTGTCGATGATCTAGATGATCTAGATCATCTAGATCATCTAGATGATCTAGATCGATAGAGGATGTATTGTCGATGATCTAGATGATCTAAATGATCTAGATGATCTAGATAATCTAGATCGTGATCTGTCCGAGGTGTGGAAAAAAATGCACAAACGGCACCATGGCATGAACGTACAAATACTTGGCACACATGAGGCCCTAAATTGGCAACTTGCCTCTGCACATTGGGATTCTTGGTATGATTTGCGGGCGTGTATGATGACCAAACAATCACAAACCTTTCTCCCGCAAGAACGATCGTGACTCTAATCCCAAGTAGTTTGGTCCCCTAAAACGCAGGGTGCAGATATGAAAGGGTTGACAGCGTAAGCTAATCACGACGTGCGCGTGAATACAATCGGAGTTCCCAAACTCCCCACCATCTGTGGCGTCGGTGGCCATCGTGCTGAGTGCTAGAATAGTATCAATCGGGACCAGGAGAGTGTCCCGTCGCGTGCAGAGGGGGTAGTAGTAGCCTGGACGCAGCTCCACGACGTCGTCACTTTCGTCGCTGGATCATCCGGCTAGGGTACTTTCCAAGGCCGTATTATACCTGCGGACGACGTGTGGGTGACTGCGTCTGTCCGCGCCCCATACCTCCCGGCGCCCAACACCGACCACCATGGTTTGTATTTGAGGACGCAGTCTGTGTATGTTCCCGAGACAGCAAGGAGCATTCCTTCGCGTGTAAAAAAGCAAAACATGGGAGTGTACATAACTCAGTTTGAAAAGTCTCAGGTTGGGCGGGGCGATTGGCCAACCTTTGTCAGTGGTCAAACGGACAAGATTCCCTCCAATGCCTCAACAAATGGCGTCGTCGGCAGGACCATGGGTTTTTGGGGTTATCGAGCTCAAATCTCACCATCCACCAATACCAAACATTGACGACTTTTCCCTATGTCAAACTTAATAGTTTTTTTTCCCCGGTATCCCCAGGACGTGGAAAACCGCGTGGTCGACCTAAAAATATCAGGCCGACCTGCTATTATCCCGCCGGTCCAGTGTTAGACCAAGGCTATTCCAAGGCTAAGGTATGGTATTATTAAATAGTAGGGGGGATGTTACGATGATGTAACGATGATGTTAAGATATACCCCCCTTTTCCCTGCCGGGTTTATCTCCACTATTTCGAATACCTCACGACAAAGATAACTTTGAGGTGATTCGTCTTGGCGCAGCGTAGCGAACTTTTCCATCGGGGATTGATGTCGCAAAGAACCAGGGGGATCGCTTGGGCGAGTGACTCCCGAGCCGCAGCGACAAAAGCCCCGCCCAAAAGCGACCCCCCTGCAGAGTTTGATAGACTAGAAAACAGCGGGAAAACGATCGCTATCCTATATCCTATATAGGAGATAGATGGTGGCCACAGGCGGCGAAACACGAAGGGGGTAGGATAATCAAACGTATGTTATGTAATAGATGGAAAAAGCGTAACGAGCGCCCCAAATGTTGGAGGTGTTTCTGTCAGGAGCAAGAACGGTACTTCGCCTCGGATGGGATGCGTGGTTGATGGTCAAATGACTAAGCCGAGCACCAAATGAGTACCCGTCCCCCTACCATGGTGTTGGTCGTTAAAAGGCTTACTTTGGGATACATGGTAGGCAATTCGTTGACCAATCGCCAGTGGTCAAACGGGAGACCAATACCCTCCAATACCTTAACGTCAGTGTCAATGTAGCACAGAGCACGTTACGGTGAGAACTCTCACATGTGGGTGGTCGACGAAATAGAATAGGAGGAGTTCGTTTGTGGTCACCATTAGACTGGTTAGTTGGTTGGTTGGTTGGTTGGTTGGCTCACACAAAGACGATCAGATCAGTCAGGCCCTCTGCTCTGCTACCACCAGCTGATAGCTTGTTGGTGGTGTTCACGGCTCTACAACATTTTTTTTTCCAGGTGCAAGTCACCTAACAAGTGCATCTGCATCCAGGTTTGTTTCTAGGTATAGCACACCTTACTACTACACCTAGCACACCTATGCCAGGGTTTTCACGGGTCATAACCCGACCTGCACATCGGATCAGGAGGTGTTCAAAACCTCACGAGTCGGGTCGGATCGGGTCGGGTCGGGTCGGGTCGGGTCGGGTCGGGTCGGGTCGGGTCGGGTCGGGTCGGGTCGGGTCGGGTCGGGTCGGGTCGGGTCGGGTCGGGTCGGGTCGGGTCGGGTCGGGTCGGGTCGGGTCACGAGATTTTGAAACATCGCAGGTTGGGTCGGGTCGGGTCAAGAGGTTTTGAAATTTCACGGGTCGAGTCGGGTGGGATCAAAGGTTTTTGAAATCTCGCAGGTTGGACAGGGTCGGGTCGGGTCGGGTCAGGAGGTATTGAAATCTCGCGGGTCGGGTCCGACCACGACCCGCGCGTTACGGGTCATGTCACGGGCTGGGCCACTTTGATGCGCGAGCTGTTTTCTTCTGACCCGCGGGTCGGACCCGTAGATTAAAACATCGAAACCTTATTATTGCTTCCTGTCCGAGGGCCTCTGTGGTGCTGATACCCCTTTTTGCTTGTTCGCACCTTACAATGCCGCCAATTGTATATATTCATGTCCAGATCCATCCATACCCATACATCCACACCACATGTCACTGCGGGCTACAAGAACACACTATATATATATCGAATCATTTTCGAAGCGCCGGCCGCGCGTCGTTTCCACGGGTCGAAACCGTGAGACGGGAGAAAAATCTCGGGGATCAAGGTTACCCAACCCCGCGACATGACCGCTTGTATCAAACCAGGGTTTACCACAGGATGACTTTGTGCTCGGGAACTATGTACCAGAGTGTGAATTTAGGGAAAATTGGGGGGGGGGGGGGAACATGCAATTAGACATGCATCACACAAGGCTTTACCACAGGATGATTTTGTGCTCGGGAACCATATACCAGGGTATATATATAGACTAATTTTTTTTTATCCTCCGGCGGATGGGGAAAAATAAAGCTTTAGCTCACCACACTCCCACGTATTTTCATACGTATTTTTAGGAAATGGGGGGGGGGGGGGGTGTACTCGATGTTCATGGATGGCCGTATTAATAGTCGTATGACTTTAGACTCTCGCATCCCTACTATGCCGGGACGGAGCACGTCGGGTTTTCACCGACCAGGCAGACATTGCTTACAGCAAGCGCGAAGCGCCGTGCGGTGTTCGGCGAGTCGCATGAAGGGTGAGCTGCATCCTACTAAGAACCGCTTGTGGGAGGGACTTGCATAATATGGATGACAGCTTCAATGAGTTGATTTTATTTCCGGTATGGCCACTTCCAGAGAGCAATGAATGGGAGTACTTTGTAATCGCCTCGTGGGTGCCTTACCATATTTATTTACACTACGTGATGCGATTATTCCCCTTGTGCGGAGTAAAAGTTGTCCACCCCGCACAAATGGTCCAACTCGAAATTGGGGGGGGGGGGGGGGCATACAATCTTTAGATCGCGTAAATAATAGGAGCTACTTCACGAACGGTGCGAGACCCGAATATAATACGGGGATTGAGTACGAATTCGTACTAGGTTTCGTTTTCTGTTCATATGTTTTCGTGGTGAGCGCTAAGAAATGGTGCTCATGGCATGCTGTCGTTGGAGTTTCCGCAAGTAGTTATTACTATTTGCTGATTGCATTTATGGCGGGGTCACCTGCTCCGCCAGTTATAGACAAACATTGGGTACCCTTGACTTTGGGGTACACACGTGTAGCGCAATCGAACAACCATGCCTGGTTATCTGACAAGCAGCTATTACTAGTAGACAGCCATTTGCCACGGTTGTAGGTAGAGGCTACCCTGCCAGGCCCTAGCTAGCCTCAGGGGGGGTTAAGGCATGTGGTTGAGGCGCGCATTAAAGTCCGTAATCAGAGATGGGGCATGCTTTAAGGCTCGTGCTCCCACGTTGGAAAACAACTTACTTGGAATGAAAGTGGAGTATTTGTTGCAGAACCAAGAAAGTGCTTTGTTAACTTTCATGGCTGAGTATCGTGTCCAATTACTACGGCCTTAGGCGGAAATTCGCAAAGTGGTGGACAAGGGCGATGCATTTGAAGTGCGCTTTTGGCCCACAGAGAGAGAAATTCCTTCGCGGAATGACTAGAAGAAGCTCTACTACTCTATCCCCACTTTATGGGGTTTCCGGTCTAACGGCGTGTTATCTCTGGACATAATAAACACGGGTTTAAGGCAATGCTTGAGGCACCCGTTTTTGGAAAAAGGTCGCTAAGGCACTTTTTAAGGCGTGCTTTATAGGCTAGGGCCTAGTAAATTCAACTTAGACGACTCCCTCTCGGAGAGGTCTACTCGTCGTAGTGTTCGCAAGTGTCGCAATATCTTCGGAGTATTATCGTACAGGGGTGGGACAACTGGTCATAGGCCAATCATAGAACGGTCGACGCAGCACGACGACGGAACATACATAGTTTCGATCTCACAGCTGGAGTGTATTTTCATTTTTTATAAAACAATATGGTAACTACAAATATTCTATCTTTCGATCCATGTACAATAACAGAATATGAATTTCTAACACGTTGTTTACTACACCTAAACACTGGGTTGCATACTGCATCTAACGTCAAACCTTCTAGAATAGGAAACATTACCAGGCAGATGATACGTATAGAGCGATGTGTTCTTGCTACAACCGTCACATTTGTCCCTTTTCAGGATTCATAGTTTCCGCGCACACATCGAAATGTCCCCCCCCCCCTCCCCCCCTCCCTTTCTTTTTTTTTTTCCGGCCAGTTTGTTTGAACGCCCCACTTAAAATCGAATTCGGTCAGAGTAACAAACACCTCTACGCAGTTGATATCACGTCATTATCTTTCTAACCATCCATGACGTAGTTTTCATTCTTCTCCACCCCCCACCCTCAACGCCCCCTCTTTTCCCACCACCCGCACGGTCGCCTAGACCTAGCACCACGCGTACAACAAGCCCCTACATATCTTTGACCTCACAGCCGGAGTGTATTACAATATTACAAGCGACCTAAACCTAACCCCCCCCCCCCCCCCCCCCCCTCTCCCTCCCTCTTTTTTTTTTTTTTTTTTCTAGCTCTCCCTTGCTCAAACGCCCCACCTAATATCGAAATCCGCCGGAGTAATAAACACTTCACGCACTGGATATCACCTCATTATCGTTTTTGAGCCATCCATGCCGATGCTTTTCCCCCCACCTGCTCCCCCCCCCCCCTCCCCCCCGCCCCGAACGCCCCCTCCTTCCCCACCACCCGCACCATCGCCTAGACCTAGCACCACACGTATAGCAAGCCCCTACATCTATGCCACCTGAAGCCCTTCCCACCTCCCCCCCCCCCCCGCTCCCCCACCCCCCACCTCCCCACTCCCCCCACCCCATCCCACCCCCACCCCCTCGAACACTCCGCCTTCTACTCACTGATTGTATGTCTCACAGGATACACATGATAAACTGGTGAATTATTTCCAAAACCGTCACATTTATCCCCTTAAAAGAATGTAAAGTTTCCACGCACAGATTGAGCTGCCCCACCCGCCCCATCCCCTCCCCCCCCCCCCTCCCCTATGATAGTTTCCACGCACAAATTGAGCTGCCACGCCCGTCCCCCCCCTCCCGCCCCCCCCCCCTCCAACCCCGCTCCCTTTTGATCAGAACCAGCCCCCCACGTCCTTCAAAACTCCGCCCTCCCCTCACCGGTTATTCGACTTACAAGATTCACTTGATGAACTCATGCATTTCCTTCCACAGCTGTCAGATGTTGTCCCCCTCAAAAACGGGTTTTATAGTTTCCGCGCACAGACTGACTAACATCACCCTGTTGAGCCTGATAGCTACACTGTAGTTGCAAGGAGAATCGCCGACCTATATCCTCAATGAGGACACACAACCCGTAATACGCGCGATCGGAGTATCACACACAGCTTGCAAAGATGAGTTTCGACAAAATATTCGATCTCACAGCTGGAGTGTATTCTCATTTTTTATAAAATTTATTCTAACAACAAGTCGTCAGCTGTTAGTTCGCCAAATTTAGGGTCGATACTCAAATTTGCAAGCTGCGTACGTAATACACCGTTCGCCCATTTTTATATTTATACGGCTTCACACGCGAGGCCATTTCCCGCGGCTGCGGAGTCGATACGAACGCCAACAACAACAGTGTTCAGAAACCGCACATTTGGCGCGATGTCATGGAAAGTAATCGTCACAATAACCGTTCGGGCGACAGCATGGATATTAACCGGCACATGACCGGCTTACACAATGGAAAATAACCTGTACGTTTCGGCAACAGCGATATTAATTCCTTTATAACTGGAAACCCGTTCTTGGGGACAAAATTTACAACTGGAAACCCGTTTTTGGGGGCAAAATTACTTGGATTTAGTATAGGGAGGGGTTCCGGGGCTCTCAAGGGGTTAACAATAACCCGAAAAAGGAGAAGATGTGGGAAAAGGGAATGGGGAAATGGTTGGCGGAAGATATCACTGCTATATGGTGCGATCATTCGACTTCATAGGTACTACTGCTGCTTTATGGAAGGATATTCGATTTACATCTCGGAACGGCATCTACGCTATATTGTCGGAGGGCAAAAAAACAAAGTAATAACCCGAACTTGAGTTTGTTGTTGGAGCCACTTATCTATGCAAGGCTACGTAAAAGAAACATTGATTGGATCAAGTACGGATAAAACCTAAAAATTCTGTGTACGGCGTGTGGTTGCAATATTTCGAGACGGGATTTCCGGTAAAACGTCCTCAAACCTGACCCTAAAAAACCCTAACCCCAAGCCCAAGCCCGGGCCGAATACAGGTACGGAAATTGTCCGGAACAAACCGGGCAAAACAACATGCTACTACTTCGGCAAAATGCCGACAATATTACAATTTCTTACCTTGTACTTATTTTCTTGTACTTATTTTCTCTTACCTTGTACTTATTTTGAGGGCAGTCCCGGTAACGATTGTTTGTTGCCCTTGGAAACTTTTTAATTTAAGACATTTTTTTTTCTCTTTTTTTCATCCTCCGGCGGATGCGGCAAAATAAAGCCTAACCACACTTCCACGAATTTTCATACGCGTCGTGTGTCGATTTAACTCAGTTGCTTTCGCACCCCAACGCTAGCTGGCGCACCCTTCGGATCCCACTACTGTAGGGATAGCGTAAGCTGCCCCTATCAGTGGTCCTCGTCACAACACCGGCAGCGCTGATAGTATATTTGCACGGGAACGCGAATTAGTACCAACTCCCGTGAAATCCTGCGGGAATATTCCCGCGGGAATTTTCCCGAGGACTGCCCTGCTTTTCTTAGGTAATGCTCACATTAAAAATGCAGGCCTCGCTAATACTTGCAATGTTTTTTTTCGTTTCGTTTCGTTTTTTCGTATCCTCCGGCGTGTGGGGAAAAGTAAAACTGAAGCTCACCACACTTGCAAATTTTTCCATTTTCACGCATGCGTGTCAATTTGTTGTCGCAAAAAATCATCACCAAAGAATGTAGTCCGTGAACGCAAGACATATTTCAGTAATTTTGGAGTGGAAGAGCAAGGCAAGACCAGCAACCCAGGCCAGGAATAAATGTCCTCTGGTGCCTCTTCAATCCCATTCATCATTCATAATGTACTCTTCGGTTTTCATTGCGGGGCACCAGACCGCAGTACGAGAGCAGAATCAACACAAAAGTTGATCACTCTTCGAAAAAGAAAAACACAAAAGTTCATCCCTCTTTCGCTTTTCATATCAACAATGTATGTATTAATGCGTTTCTTGGCTGACTTGCAGTGAGTGACTCAAGTCATAATTATTCAGCCGGAGTCGTAATCGCAGAAACAAGCCATGACATCCTCGGCTGATCGAAAAACACAGACATTCGGCACCATGCAGCACCAAATAACAGATATGCCAGGCACGAATAAACGCACCAAAAACCACCACTCATCTTATCGATCCATACATAAATCTTTTATCGATCTGTGTAGTCTATAGATCTATCCGTTGAACCTACGATCCTTCAAGAGAAGAAAAGCCGCGCGTGTGTGTGGGGGTGGGGTTCAACACCCGAGCGGTTCTAACGCTCTTTCCTATGCGACGCTACTTCATTCAGCACTTGTGGGTAAAAATCCAGGCAAAAGCCATCAAAAGAGCAAAAAAAAGGGGGAGCAAAGGGATAACCCAGTACGTTATATTCTCCTACAAACAATAGGGACACACCAACACCAGAGCACATGAGCAGTAGATCTCTACAGCAAGGAGCCTTTCTACCTGTAAACCGCATACCACATACAATGCCCGGCAACAACACCTCTTCAGGCGTTACCGAAACCGGGGATGTCAGCTAGACCCCCCACCTCTCCAGGCATCCCGCCTCCGGACCACCACAACTCCCGAGGCGTTAACGAAAACGGGCACGTCAGCTGGACCCCCCCCCCCCCCCCCATGCCTCTGGACAGCCACAACTCCCGCCTACTCAACCAACCGAAAACGGTATTCGTACAGCAGAAAAAAAGTACCACAAGCAGAACAGGTATTATTAACACTTGTACTGCGGCAGCACAGCAGTAGAGGTGCAGCACAAAGAACCTGCACACAAGGAGCTCCGGTCAGCGGGCTCGCGACGGCGTACATACACCCATTACAGCTACCCACAGCACGTGCGGGGGGGCAACATCAAGTTGGTCGCCGAACCAAACGACTCCCATGCATTCGAGGGAAACGGGGGGTCGGCCGGTCGAACCGACCGCTCGAACAACTGACGAACTCAACACACAATCCAACCCAAGACAGAAATTCTCATCACGAAACACTGCAAGCACCAAAAAAACAAAAAAACACCAAGTTAAAAAAAGGCGAAAATACAATCGCCCAGGGGTAGTCTCTTAATTAAGTAATAGCTGTACAAAGGGGCGGTAAAAGTTGTCGCATAGACTTCGTTTACTATGTACGTTGTACCAATATTATACTACTGCTACCGTTGTGATCTGATATTAGTTCATACGATCTGAAAGGCACAGATCAAACGATCTGAGACACACAAGATCATACATCTGAACGACACAGATCACACTACATCATGCAGGCCATAATATATGCATATTCATATAATCAAGAATGCAAAATTCGTTCGTTTTTCGTCGCTTTCACTTTCTCTCAACCGCTAACTGCTGTTCCCCTGCTGTTGATGCCGAAAGAAAAAACAAAACAAAAAATGCTCAACACATGGCGGAGCATCTCAGGCGAGCTTGCCCAAAAAGAGAAAACATTTCAAGTTGAAGCATTTGTTCGATCATCACGGTTGACAAGTGCTTACTCCTAATAAATGGTACCATACCAGCTGCTGCTGCTGCTTTGGCGGGGGGGCGAACCGCCGCAGCATCTTGTAGACACAATCAGGTATCATACCAACGAACGAATCAACCATCACCACAAACACACCCGCGAACAGAGATTGTGGATTTCGGAGCAGAAACGAGACCACCTTCGTGCAAGCACAGCAGTAGTAGCAGAGCCGCTTATCATACATACGCACGCAAAGATTTTATGCCGAGTACGCACGAGAGCGAGTGAGTGCGCACGAGTACACAAACAAGTCGTACACACGGGAGAGCGCAAAAACGAACCCAAAATAAAATATGCAGGGACCAGGGGCCACAAAACCCAAAAACATTTTCTGGGGCGACAGGTGCACAGGTGAGGATGACACACACAGCCTGGTACTGGAAATTGCAACGTTTTTCCACCTCCCCGTCTCCCCGTCGATTATCCCCCCCCCCCCCTGCAGCGCATGGGAGAGAACCCCCCTCACCGCCCTTCAACTACGACTGCTGTCTGTACGAGTACTCAAATCAAACCGAGCCCGGGATAATCACATGAGTGGGGGGGGGGCGAGGGGGGATTGGAATAAATGAAAAAAACCTCGCCACCCATATAACGTATGACACGACGCCCTCATTCCGGCCATGTCATGAGCGACAATATAACTATCAATAATAGTCGAGCATACTGCTGTGGCTGTTGAGGTCATCATTGCACCCCATTGACATAATGATTTGAGCACTATCGGCATCACAGGACCAAGAGCACTCAATCAAAACGTACGCACAAGGGCAAAGCAAGGCGCGGGGAGGGGCATGAGACATGAAAAACTCGACAGTCGAGACTCATATGGTAACGCCCTCATCCCGCTTCTCACCCAAGATGAGCGACAGACTCGAGCGACAGGCCCTTACTAAAGCGCGTTCGTACAAGTCCTGCTGCTGCGTCATGGCTGTGACACGTGCATGACATTTTGATGCGAGCAATGCCGTCATACGCCGTCATACTCGTACAGGTACCGAGTGTTATCATAGTTGATGATTTGCGATATATTCACGACATCTGCATCCAAAACCAACAACGCAACGAACTTTACTCACGCACGAGCGCTTGCTGCTGCGTATCCCGTGTAGCGGGCATAGCGCATGGCCACTGCTGCTGCTGCTTTTGCTACTGCTGCTGGAACCAAACAGAGGCGAAGTAGACAGCAGACCACCGAAGCGTCTCGCAAAAAGAGCAAGAAAGCACACGCTGAATCGAAAAAAAACATTTGAAAACCAAGACTATCCTCCCTTGCAAGCATGGATGGGAAAGGGAACCACCTGTACGTCTGTCTAAAGCGGGCACAACAAAAAAAGGGAGATCTCAATAAAAACGTTCTTCAAATCAATCGAAACCGGGAGCCCTCTCTCATGAGACGGCATCACGCGCAACGCTACCGCTCTTGCAAATCCATGTTGTGGCTGCGCAATTGAGCCATACCTCTCGAGAAAACGGCCGGGCTCGAGCACCTAACGCTCTCTATTGTCACCTTCTGTGAAGACCAAGTGGGCTTCAATCTCCATGTCAACTTTATTCGAACTTCAAAATCTCCCCCACTGCCGCCCTCCTCCCCAGCTCCGCCCGCCCCAACCCCTCCCTCCTCCTCTTCCTCGTCTGACGAGGAAGAAGTCGATGACATCGATGATGAAGATGAAAAGCTCGCTCCCCCCCCAAAGCCATTCCTCCTCCCAGGCTTCCCCAGCGGGTCGCTAGTCCCCTTGCCGACGTCACGCCAAGCTCTGCGCAAACCCGATCCCTCCCGGGAAACAGCGCCCACCGCCGCCTGCGAAGCCGGTAGTCGTTGCTCTCCCGCCGCCCCCGCCCTGCCACCACCCCCACCACCCAGCTTGACCTTGACCTCAAGTAGGGTCTTGCAGGGGAGTTGGTACGGCTGTCCCGGTTTGCCTCCTGTCGTCATCCAGCAGAGGGACTCCCCATTGTCCTCGGTGTAGAGGATCACCGACCGTCTCTTCTTCCCGACCAGGCTGGGAAAAGCTAGAGTAGCCTCCACTCCACGACTGAGCTCTTCGATGAACCGGAACAGTTCGCTAGGGGAGCCCTCCTGGCGAAGCACCCCGCATTTATGGCACGTCGGGGTTTGGGCTTGCACCTGAGCTGCGGTCCGGGGGGCTTCGGGTACAACGGAGCCGCCGCTCGCGGCATGCTCCTCCTCCTCCTCCTCCTCCCCCTCCTCGCTTGGTGTTGGTTTCGTTTGTTGGTTTTGCTTTTGTCCGCAGGCCTCGCACCGGTCCACCCCGAGCACCATCTCCTCCCACCAATTTGCGGTCGTTCGGACGTCGCTCACGAGCTCACCCCCGCACTCGTCTGCAAAGCGTACAGAGCGTTGTCCGGTGCTGCTGCCGACGCCATGCACGTCGCCAAAAGGGGACGTGGTTGCCGACGAGGAGGATGATCCGCTCGAGCTGGACGAAACATAGCCTGTTACTATCGGAGGCGTAGGAACCGTGGTAGTCCATGAAGATAGGCTACTCGAAGAGTCTTCGCGCCCGCCCTTGAACCCTTCCAGGGCGGAGCTTACGTCGCTCATGCGGATCATCGCGCTGGCAGAGGCGAAGCTGCCGCTGGGGTGCGCTACCATACTCCAGCACTGTGAGCTGGCTACCTTGCTCGAGCCTCGTCTGGCGGAGATGAATGTTCGCTTCAAAACGAAAAAATGCTGAAAAAAAAAAAAATGAACTGGAACCAAATACCCACCGAATCGTTGATTCGTTTGTGTGACACATAAGATTCGAACGGTAAGGGTTTGAATCTTTGTTTTGTCCAACAAAGTATCTGCGGTACCTGTTAGGACGGAAATTTAAGGGCCGTTTGTGCAGTAGCAGTCACCACTCAGCCATCTCACAAGTTGTTCGCATATGTGCTCGAGCGGTGTGGCAGGCACTATGTCGGGCAGCCGACACTACTCTTCATACAGCCACTTGTTGCTGGTTGCTCCCATATGTGCCAAGCCACTTCACGGGCAATCACGTGGGCAATCGACACTATGCAGCTGGCACTACAGATAGACCACAACTACCCTGCTGTATTCATTCGGATTGCAAATGGTTCTTATAATTCCGCCCATATTGTTACCAAGTACGTCGGTAAAAAATGATGGTACAAACAGTTCGACGATGGTTGAATATCAGGGCTCTTGATGGAGAAGCCAAACGATTGGACGTTCTCGCCAAATATTGATTTAACACAATCCGCTCAATATTGAAATATGAGCACGGATCACTCAACTGGCCGAACTCACATCTGACGTATTTGAGTACGACCGTATTTAAAAACTTTCAGAAAAAACCGTACATAAAAAACAAGTAAAAAACGATACAACACGAACATTGCTCGTTTTCTAGCATTGTTTACTAAATTATAAGCACCGATTTAATATTCACTTCAAATTAACAACATTTATAATGTTTATACCCAGAAGTAGTATCCAATATTTTTCAAATTTTGTACCATACAAATATAAAAATCGTTTGAATATTAATTTTGATATAACAACGATTCTTAAACTTAGCCCGGAATGCATCAGTTTTGTATTCCGCTTTGATGAACACGTCTTCAACTACTGGTGTTGCGAAAATGCTGTGGTGATGGTGGTGTAACATCGCGGCATAACTGAAAACATGGCATGACGCATAATAACTGAGAATGGTTGAGATATGCACGAATATATGCCACACACGCACACGACGCATCGACCGACTCCGTACGACTCATGCACAGGAGGGGCATCGGGCATCTATCTACCCACCAACCCAGCCGCCAATTTGCAGCTGCCAATTTTTAGAACAATAATAATATTTTATTTACTGGTATAGCGCCATCATGCCATGTCGTTGGGTAGAAAGCACGGTATGTGAAAACAACACACCTCGCACCCCACTACCATATAGATAGAGTGTATTTTCATTTTTTATAATATACTCCGGAGTAATATATACCCATTTATTTCGATAGAATAAATTAATATCCACCTTCCGTGGCATTATTAATGATTGCAAAAGTGCAAAACAAAGCACAACAAACAGACACATCAGCCAACAACACTAGTAATAATGTGTACATACTATCGTACGGGTATGTATCTGGTTTTTACCATTATTATTTGACGAGATGACGCCATCCAGCCAACATCGTGGGCGGCAACCATATATTAGACTATAGGGTTTCGAACGAGGAGAAGCAAGCATTGATTGCAACGTGGTTTATCACTATTATTATAGTATCACACACACTACGATACTACTGCTGCTTGCTGCTACTACTTACTGTTGCTGCTGCTGTGTTGTACCACTTTTTTCGGTTTTTGCTCGTGTTGTTCCCTGGAGCATTCTTCCGCTCACTCACCCCAGAGTGAATTTGTGGAGCCTGTGTGTCCTGTGACCACGGACTTACTTGATTATTATGAGAACAACAACAACAACAACAACAACAACAACAACAACAACAATAACAACAACAACCACAACAACAACAACCACCACAACAACAAAACAACAACAACAACAACCACAACAACAACCACAACAACAACAACAACAACAACAACAACAACAACAACAACAACAACAACAACGACAACAACAACAACAACCACAACAACAACAACCACACCCACAACCACAACAACAACAACAACAACAACAGCAGCAACAACAACAACAACAACAACAACATTTCCCCATCCGCCGTAGGATAAAAAACAAAACAACAACAACAACAACAACAACAACAACAACAACAACAACAACAACAACAACAACAACAACAACAACAACAACAACAACAACAACAACAACAACAACAACAACAACAACAACAACAACAACAACAACAACAACAACAACAACAACAAAAACAACAACAACAACAACAACAACAACAACAACAACAACAACAACAACAACAACAACAACAACAACAACAACAACAACAACAACAACAACAATAATAATAATAATACACTGGCAGACGACGACGACGGACGGTGGTTTCAATCAGCTGGTGGCGGCGTCAATATAACGAAGCCTAAATATAACGCAGCAACAAAGCAGATGATACCATGCACAGCCGGCATCGGGGCAGCACCCACACACACTGGATTCCCACAATGCAACTACTACTACTCTAGTCTACTGAAGGGGTTAACTATTATTGGAGCATTGCTGCCTGGTCTGCAGTTATTCTTGCTGGTACCGTATTCATATTATACCAGGTATAATAATAGGTAATTGCGTCGTCCATCGGGTACACCGCACACCTGGGGTGCGTTGACAAGCTACCGCAGCAAGCAGACCGGTGTGTACCAGCCAGTTATCACATACATGTCATTTATGTACGTATCAGGTATCAGGCGCCACATTACGAGAAGATCTCTGAAATCGGACAGAGGGTCAGGGTCAGGGCACCCAGGCAGCAGCAGAACACACACGTGCACCATAAAGTTTGCGCTGACTGTTGGTGCGGTAACATGCATGTCGACGTGATGCCATAAAACAATACATGTTTAGTCAAGTGCTTTTTGGTGTTAAGTGGAGAAGTGTTTTGTCAAGTGCTTTTTGGTGTTAAGTGGAAAGTGTTTTGTCATACTTGACTGGTGGCTCGCTGCGCGAGAAGGCACTTGACGATCGTCGGGAGTGGCGGAATGTTTTATCACAATTGACTGCGCGAGAAGTCACTTGGCGATCGTCGGGAGTGGCGGAATGTTTTGTCACACTGGACTGCGCGAGAAGGCACTTGGCGATCGTCGGGAGTGGCTGAATGATTTTTCACACTGGATTGCGCGAGAAGGCACTTGGCGATCGTCGGGAGTGGCTGAATGTTTTGTCACACTTGACTGCGCGAGAAGGCACTTGGCGATTGTCGGGAGTGGCGGAATGTTTAGCCGGCGACTTTCGCTTTGAGGCGGAGAATGTCACCGATAGGATGCTTGTACTTAGTCCCCTGTAAAGGGAACAGCAGAATTTGGCGAGGAAGGCCGCATGGTGTGATGACAATGTGCGCATGGGTTACGTTGTACGCAGGTGTAGGATGTAACGTGCTGAAAGACACGAACACTTGTTACAGGACGCACAGCCGTAGCTGGAGGCGCATAGTCTAGACTACATACGTGTGAGATGATGCATACACAGGTGATGGAAGGGATTTGTACCGCAGGAACGCTGGATGAGGGTGAGGTAGTATGGCAGGTTCGAACACGTACGCGTATCCTACACACGCAAACACACAGGAGTACTGCTGCGCTACACATATGTCATGTCATGTATGTGCTACACACAGACAGCGATAGCTGTGTGCACACCGCTGTACACACCCGCATACACGGGTGATGGAAGGGATTAGTACCACCGCAGGAACGCTGGAGGAAGGTGAGGTAGTATGGCAGGTTCGAACACGTACGCGCATCCTACATACGCGAACACACAGGAGTGCTGCTGCGCTACACCTGTAGAGTATGTGCTACACACAGCGAGAGCTGTGTGCACACCGCTGTACATACACACACTGCTGTGACCATGCTGAGTGCGCAGCGTATAAGCAGTGCCGTGCACACACCTGCATTCACATGCGATGGAAGGGATTTGTACCGCAGGAGCGCTGGAGGAAGGTGAGGTAGTATGGCAGGTTCGAAGACGTACGCATTCACATGTGATGGAAGGGATTTGTACCGCAGGAGCGCTGGAGGAAGGTGAGGTAGTATGGCAGGTTCAAACACGTACGGGTATCGTACACACGCAAACACACAGGAGTACTGCTGCGCTACCCATGTATGTACCACACAGAGAGAGCCCTGTTAATGTGTATCGGAAGAGTTGGTGTCCCCAGTCGTCAAGATACCGCTCTGCTGTAGGGACGTTCCGCTGCACGGTGTGTGCAAAGATTCTGCCGCAGCACGAGGAGGTGGTACGCCGTAAGGTTCGAAGAGGGCGAAGAACACGCAGCCGCAGGGAAGGAGGAGCCTAGAACGAGGGAAGAGGCTCATAGCAGACACCCACAGCACGCGGCGGAGATGAGCTGCGACAGGAACCAGCGAGAGAAAGTATGCAGCAGCCGAACTGAAGGACGCAGTCGCCGCCGTACGCAGACACGGCAGACCACACAGGTCAGGATCGAACAGCAGAGGCGCAAGTTCCAGCGCAACGCCGAGGAGCGCAGTGTATCCGACGAGGGATATAAATACAGGGTGTGCGGTGTGCGCTGCGAGGGTGTTTGTGCCAGGGTGTAGTTCGTAGCGCCGTTTGATTTGAAGCGCGGCCGTTTGATTGCACGCAGACACGGCAGACCGCAAGGGCAGGATCGAACAGCAGAGGCGCAAACGTTCCAGCGTAACGCCAAAGAGCGCGGTGTACCCGAGAAGGGATAGAATAAGAGGGCATGCACCACCAGCGCTGGGTTGGCAGGGCAGCCGAACGGTGCTTGGATGCTACTACTAGCAGTGTAGTGTGTGTTGGTGTGCTTGGATGCTACTACTAGCAGTGTAGTGTGTGTTGGTGTTGGTGTGTGTGTGTCCCGAAATGCACCACCAGCTGGTTGTTTGCGTGCCAGGGTGTAGTTCGTCGCGCCTAGGCTCTGGCCCATAATGCCCGCATTCTTTGGGCATAATCAGGCCTTTTGGGCATAAGCATAATGCTGAAGCATATATGGACAAAAAGAGCATATCCAGCATCGGGGATGGGCATATCCCTATCGCTGACGGTGTGTACAACACAGCAGCGTCTCAAACGAGCTCTGGATACGACTTGTGGGCTTTCTGGGACGACAACAAGGAAAAACTTCCTGCTTGGTTCAACGTAGCCCAAGACATAGCTCTAATCCAACCCTCTTCCGCTTTCATAGAGAGGGTTTTTTCTATCCTTCGCGCTGCTCTCGACGATCGGCAGGAGAACTCGTACAGTGACAGAATTGGGGCAGCAGTTCTTCTCAAGTACAACAACAGGGGATCCAAACTACGCTCGTAGGAGACTGCTGTTTTTTCGAAGTGGTGGGGGGGACGGGGGGATGTGGCGTTCTCGGCGAAATTCGTTTGCAGAGACTGCAGATACCCATTTGTACTTTGCAATGCATTTGGTACTTGTTTCTGTTGCTGGGGAACGCGTAGATTTCGGCGGGAGGTGGCAGCGTTTTGTTGGCTGTGCTGTGCCTTGGTCCCTTGATTTTGCGACGTTGGGATCGTGGAATTTTTTGCAAGTTTGGCGGTTCTTCTTTTCTTTGCTCATCTCGGGGACATCCTCATATCCTTATGTTTCCTCATGTTTGCGGTTGGCCCCCACAAAGCTAAAACGCAGCTGCGCGTTGCGCTCTGAGAGCACCAAAAAATGCAAAAAAGACATTTAGTCTTGCCATGCCGCGCTGACAGCAGAAAAAACAGAAAACACGCTTTTTACTTTTTACAGCTTGCCATTTGATCAAAAAATGATCAATTAAGAGGTCAACGACATAGAGAGCAATAATAGAGCATGCAACACAAGCATTGGGTGCCCCTGGACGCACAATCTAGCATGAAAACACGCGTTTCACGCAGCATATATGCGGGGCATATCCACGTAATTATGGCATAATTGACGGCATATTCGACGATTTCTGGCATATTCTTTTTCCAAAAATAGGGTATAAAACACGGAAAAAAAAGGCATTATGGGCCTGACCCTAGTCGCGCCGTTTGATTGGAATCGCAGCCGTTTGAATTTTAAGGGTTTGTAAGGACGAGGAGGGTTTTTTGGGAAGGGTTGTTTTTGTCCGCAGCCCAGGGCACAACGAAGTGAAATGATGTTTTTGCTGTGTGTTGTGTTGGTTGTCCCGCACGAGCAGGATCGAACAGCAGAGGCGCAAACGTTCCAGCGCATGCACCACCAGCGCTGGGTTGGCAGGGCAGCCGAACGGTGCTTGGATGCTACTACTAGCAGTGTAGTGTGTGTTGGTGTTGGTGTGTGTGTCCTAAAATGCACCCACGAGCTGTTTGCGTGCCAGGGTGTAGTTCGTCGCGCCATTTGATTGGAATCGCAGCCGTTTGAATTTCATGGTTTTGTAAGGACGAGGAGGGTTTTTTGGGAAGGGACGTTTTTTCCGCAGCCCAGGGCACAACGAAGTGAAATGTTTTTGCTGTGTGTTGTGTTGGTTGTCCCGCATCGTGATGTAGCAGGATCGAACAGCAGAGGCGCAAACGTTCCAGCGCATGCACCACCAGCGCTGGGTTGGCAGGGCAGCCGAACGGTGCTTGGATGTTACTACTAGCAGTGTAGTGTGTGTTGGTGTTGGTGTGTGTGTCCCAAAATGCACCACTGAGCTGGTTGTTTGCGTGCCAGGGTGTTCGTCGCGCCGTTTGAGTGCCAGGGTGTTCGTCGCGCCGTTTGATTTGAATCGCAGCCGTTTGAATTTTATGGGTTTGTTAGGACGAGGAGGGTTTTTTAGGAAGGGATTGTTTTGTCCGCAGCCCAGGGCACAACGAAGTGAAATGTTTTTGCTGTGTGTTGTGTTTTTTTTGTTAAAAATACATACAATAGTTTTTCCATGTACTTTTTCGAACGCACATTGGTGAGGGTCCTTCCAACGCACACTGTGTCGGGCCCGGGGGGGGGGGTTCGCGCCCCCCCCCGACACTGCTACTAGCATCCAAGCACCGTTCGGCTGCCCTGCCAACCCAGCACATACATCAACACCAACACACACTACACTGCTAGTACCATCCAACCACCGTGCGGCTGCCATCCAAGCACAGTTCGGCTGCCCTGCCAACCCAGTGCTGGTGGTGCATTTTGGGACACACACACCAACACCAACACACTCTACACTGCTAGTAGTAGCATACAAGCACCCTTCGGCTGGCCTGCCAACCCAGCGCTGGTGGTGCATGCGCTGGAACGTTTGCGCCTCTGCTGTTCGATCCTGCTACATCACGATGCGGGACAACAAAAAAAACACAACACACAGCAAAAACATTCCACTTCGTTGTGCCCTGGGCTGCGGACAAAAAAATCCCTTCCCAAAAAACCCTCCTCGTCCTTACAAAACCATAAAATTCAAACGGCTGCGATTCAAATCAAACGGCGTGACAAACTACACCCTGGCACGCAAACAACCACCTCGTGGGTGCATTTTGGGACACAAACACCAACACCAACACACTCTACACTGCTAGTAGTAGCATACAAGCACCCTTCGGCTGGCCTGCCAACCCAGCGCTGGTGGTGCATGCGCTGGAACGTTTGCGCCTCTGCTGTTCGATCCTGCTACATCACGATGCGGGACAACAAAAAAAACACAACACACAGCAAAAACATTTCACTTCGTTGTGCCCTGGGCTGCGGACAAAAAAATCCCTTCCTAAAAAACCCTCCTCGTCCTAACAAACCCATAAAATTCAAACGGCTGCGATAAACTATTGTATGTATTTTTAACAAAAAAAACACAACACACAGCAAAAACATGTTGTCCCGCATCGTGATGTAGCAGGATCGAACAGCAGAGGCGCAAACGTTCCAGCGCATGCACCACCAGCGCTGGGTTGGCAGGCCAGCCGAAGGGTGCTTGTATGCTACTACTAGCAGTGTAGAGTGTGTTGGTGTTGGTGTGTGTGTCCCAAAATGCACCCACGAGGTGGTTGTTTGCGTGCCAGGGTGTAGTTTGTCACGCCGTTTGATTTGAATCGCAGCCGTTTGAATTTTATGGTTTTGTAAGGACGAGGAGGGTTTTTTGGGAAGGGATTTTTTTGTCCGCAGCCCAGGGCACAACGAAGTGAAATGTTTTTGCTGTGTGTTGTGTTTTTTTTGTTGTCCCGCATCGTGATGTAGCAGGATCGAACAGCAGAGGCGCAAACGTTCCAGCGCATGCACCACCAGCGCTGGGTTGGCAGGCCAGCCGAAGGGTGCTTGTATGCTACTACTAGCAGTGTAGAGTGTGTTGGTGTTGGTGTGTGTGTCCCAAAATGCACCACCAGCACTGGGTTGGCAGGGCAGCCGAACTGTGCTTGGATGGCAGCCGCACGGTGGTTGGATGGTACTAGCAGTGTAGTGTGTGTTGGTGTTGATGTATGTGCTGGGTTGGCAGGGCAGCCGAACGGTGCTTGGATGCTAGTAGCAGTGTCGGGGGGGGGCGCGAACCCCCCCCCCCGGGCCCGACACAGTGTGCGTTGGAAGGACCCTCACCAGTGTGCGTTCGAAAAAGTACATGGAAAAACTATTGTATGTATTTTTAACAAAACAGGCTCGTTTTTTGGGGGGGGTTCGAATCCCCCCGTCGCCCGTCATTCACCTTAACGACGGAGTGAGCCACACCTGATACATAACAGCGATAGCAAGCTGCTGCCTGTATTAGCTCTCATAGTGGGTGGTTGGTTAATGTGGCTATTGATGATAGTTGGTTCAGGTTACGAGTAGACTAGATATAGACTAGACTACCAGGTAGCCATTAAGTTCGTTGTGATGCATCTCTCTTGATTGGGGAGAGGGGATTGTGGATTCGTACAATGCCTCCATTCCGTATGACAGAGGAAGACAGGTTATGATAACACTACTGTTACTGTTATTATTGTGTGCATAATATTATAAAAACTAAAATACACTCCAGCTGTGAGATCGAATATTTTGACGAAATTCATCTTTGCAAGCTGTGTGTGATACTCCGATCGCGCGTATTACGGGTTGTGTGTCCTCATTAAGGATATAGGTCGGCGACTTCCCTTGAAACTGCAGTGTAGCTATCAGGGTCAACAGGGTGATGTTAGGCAGTCTGTGCGCGGAAACTATAAAACCCGTTTCTGAGGGGGACAAAATCTGACAGCTGTGGAAGGAAATGCATCAGTTTATCAAGTGAATCCTGTAAGTCGAATTTCCGGTGAGGGGAGGGCGGAGTTTTGAAGCACGTGGGGGCCTGATTGTGATCAAAAGAGGGGCGGGAGGGGGGGAGGGGGGGGAGGGGACGGGTGGGGCAGGTTAGTTTGTGCGTGGAAACTATAAATATTTCTTGTGGGGGAGGGGGGGGGGATGTGGCGGGGGGGGGGGGAGGGGGGAGGGCTTTAGGTCGCATAGATGTAGGGGTTTGCTATCCGCGTGGTGCTAGGTCTAGGCGATGGTGCGGGTGGTGGGGAAGGAGGGAAGTTTGGGGCGGGGGTGGGTGGGAAATGCAGCAGCAGCATGGACGGCTCTAAAACGAAAACGAGGCGATATCTAGGGCGTGGAAGTGTTTATTTCTCTGGCGGATTTCGATATTAGGTGGGGCGTTTAAGTAAGAAGAAGCGAGGGAAAAAAAATATATAAAAAAAATGGGGCGGGGCGGGCGGGGGGGGGGGGGGGGGGGGTCAAGAGGTTTAGGTCACATATAATATAAAAATACACTCCAGCTATGAGATCAAGAATTTGGTCGACGCTGATGTTCGCAACATTGTGTGTGATCCTCCGATCGCGCGTATTAATCATATATGTAGGGGCTTGCTATACGCGCGGTGCTGGGTCTAGGCGATCGTGCGGGGTGTGGGGAAGGAGGGGGCGTTGGAGGGGGGGAGGGGGGACGAATGAAATCTACGTCATGGATGGCTAGAAAGATAATGACGTGTATGTACGATTTTATAGCGATTCATTCGCATTGCTGTTTGGGTATCACCTCATTTCTACGTTGAGAGTTGAGACTGCTGCTGCTGCTGTTGCTGCTGCCGTTGTTGCGCGCGAGCCTCCACCCCCACCCCCCGCCTCTACAACTTCCACGAAAAAAGACACTTTGAGCAAAACGAAATATCAAAGTTGCTACGATATGATGCGAGGGCGGTGGAGCGGGGCTGGCTATGCTTCGTCTCTGTTTCCCCTCAACAGCCGAACGGCGGGGGACTGCTCCGCCTTCTTCCCCCCACGCGCATACACACGCCCCCCCCTACAAGGCACCGGGGCGGGGGGGGGGGGGGGCGTACTCGTTTGTTGCTCGCCTTAGTCATTTGACCATTGACCACGCATCCCTTTGCGCTCGAGACGGAGCATCGTTCCTACTCCTAGTAGGGACACCTCCAACATATGGGCGTTCGTTACGCTTTTGCCACATATTTAGTCTACACTAAAAAACTGTTTGATTATCCTATCCCATTGCTTCGCCGTCTGCGGCCACCATCTATCTCCTAGGATAGCGATCGTTTTCTCGCTACTCTCTAGTCTACCAAACTCTTCCATGTTACATACGTCACATTTCTTCATCTCCTCCTATAACGCATCCCGTTCCTCCTTGTATATTTCACATTCTCCTACTATGTGAGTCCTACTCTATTGTTGTGCCACACGGGCACATATGTGTAGCCACGTCCTCCTCCCGGGGAGGGGGGGGGTACTACGAGCTCTGCCCCTTTCCCCGCGTGCGTAGTCAGCCTCACCCCCAACGCACATAACGGGAACACAGATACACGCGGTCGATCTCCCTGCCGCGTTGTTCGCGCGCTGCGAGCACGACCCCCCCCCTCCGCTCCAATGTATGCACACTCCGTATCGAAAGGGATGCGCGGTCGATGGTCCAACGATTGAAGCAAGCGAAACATGAGTGCTTTCCCCCCCTCCTTCCGGTGTCCGTGGCGGACGGAGAGAACCCCAGCCCGTCTCGGGACTCTGGTATTGTTAAAACAGAGACATCACACGATGCGTCGTCTCCAACGTCCCTCTCATGTATATTGGGAACTCACCGATCGATCACTGCAACACCACCCTGCGCTGACGCTTTTTTGTATCGCGTGCATCTCCCGAAGAATTTGCGTCTCTATCCGCCCACTCACGTCGAAAGTCACATCTCGACTAGATTATATTGCCAGTGGTTGATTGATGCATGTTCTGCATGCGTAGACATTGATGCGTAGACTGTTTATAACGTTGCCCCTCCTCGCTTCTAACGCCCGCCGTTGGCGTCGGGAGAACCACCACCACTACAACACCAATAATCGCCCACTATTTGTCCGTGATTTCGGGTGGTTAAACGTCCATGATGGCCCGTTTATATAGCAGGGAACCCATCACAGTTGTCAAACGATCGTCTACGTCTAATAATGTATTGGTTCCGCCGCCAATGGCCCGTGCGTACCGGCGACGGGTAGTATATAAAGGCAGATATTCGTTTTCCTAAGGTAACTATTCACGCACCCTGGTTGGCTGAGGGGGATCTTATGCGCCTCAATCAACATTGTAGAGTCTTTCCACGCCACAGCATCTCCATCCGGACGAATGTGTTTCCAAGGACAGCATCCAAGCCGCCGGACTCAACTTCGTAGAGCCCTCACAAGCCACACACTGCATCCAATCATGTGTTGCCCCATAGCGTTCGGGTTCGGGTTCGGGTTCGGGTTCGGGTTCGGGTTCGGGTTCGGGTTCGGGTTCGGGTTCGGGTTCGGGTTCCGGTTCGAGTTCGAGTTCGGGTTCGGGTTCGGGTTCGGGTTCGGGTTCGGGTTTGGGTTTGGGTTCGGGTTCGGGTTCGGGTTCGGGTTCGGGTTCGGGTTCGGGTTCTGGTCGGGTGCTCGATGTTAGGCGGCACGGTCAACCCCTCCCTACCTAGAAATCGACCATCAAGATTTGAATCGTATTACAGATCCAACCCAGCAGAAAAGGTGCTAGATCGTTCAGATCTTCCAACTCTCCCCCGTCAAAATGATCTACAGGTCATCATGCAGATCATGTTGACCAGGGATCTGTCTGACTTGAATGACATAGATCATGAACTGGGAATTGATCTGTCCGATGTGTGAATGGCTCCCTTTGTAACGGCCCGCGCACACCGGCAAAAAACCACCACTGATCGAACGCCACTTGCTGCGGGTGCTTGCGGGTGGTCGTCTTCTCTTATGCGGTCGCTCACACAGGCGCGAACCCACCACGAGTACTATCAAACGATCGTCTCGTGTTGCCGTAGTAGCCTGTCAAAGGATTTGTTTCTCACTTCCAGAAGGTATCGGGAAAACCGAAAACCGCCACCAACTGTCGGCCACTGTTTGCGCGTGCTTTCGGGGTGTTAACGATATCTTCTAGCAGCCCGCCTATATAGCGTGAACCTATCACGATTGTCAAGCGATCAACTCGATCTAATGATGCAGTGGCTCTGTTTGCACGAAGCGTGTGCTTACCGGCAAAACCACCCTGAAACCACCACTCACTGATCAAACACCACATACATGCTGTGCGTGCTTGCGGGTGATTGTCTGGTTCTGGCGGCCGGCTCATATACCAGAAGAGCTCACCAATCGGCAATCGATCACCATCCGAATAAAGCGTAATGGTTCCACACGTCGGATAGGTCATCGATCTCCACTTGATGATCCGGACCTTTCAGGGAAGATCTGTGTTATATAGCTCATGTTACCGGGTGGGACTCGTACGATCTGCATGATCTAACACATGTTTATAAGATTGGATCTGTTTTCTCTGTGTACAGATCCTGTGCAAATCTCATAACGGCAGATGCATGGTGTACTGTAGGTAATCTCTACGATCTATATGATCTATATGGTATGTATGATCTGTGTGATCTGTGTGATATGCATGATATACATGATCTATTTGATCTATATAATCTATACGGTCTAGTTGATTTACATGATCTATATAATCTATACGATCTATATGATCTAGATCATGGTCTGTCCGAGGTGCGAGTGGTTCCGTTTCGAATGCCCGCAATGATGCGTATCGGGAAACCCACCACCTTTCATAAAATCGATGACGATACGGATGACAAACTCACACATCATGGCTGCGCATTGCCGGATGGAAAACATATACTAATAATAATACAATAAGCGTGACACCCTCCCTGCCTACTACTAAGTAACCCTACGCCCTATGCACGACAACCAGGACGTGACGACGTTTTTGTTGAGGGTGATCCGAAAGTAAAAAAACCTCGGTCAGGTATTTTGCTATGGGTCGACGGCTCTGATGCTACACCTTTTTCACTCAACAATTACACTATCAAGCGATCAGTACTTGCTGCGCGTTCTTTCGGGTGCTGGTGGCTGCCTGCCTCTAACGGCCGGCTCCATTTCGGGAACCCACCGACCTACTAGGATGGTGCAACTGCGTTTTTGCCCGCAAGCGGACGGGTGGACGGGACTCCTCCTTTTGGTAGAAGAGCTGTTAACCCTCTTGCAACTCCTTTTTTTTTTCACAGTCAAACTCCAAGTGTTTCTTGTCCATATCGGTAGTGCGGTGCTAAAACGGCTAATACGACCCGCCACGACAACTATTATTATAAAAAATGAAAAATATACTCCAGCTGTGAGATCGAAGATTTCGTCGAAACTCATCTTTGCAAGCTGTGTGTGATACTCCGATCGCGCGTATCACGAGTTGTGTGTCCTCATTAAGGATATAGGTCGGCGACTCCCCTTACAACTACAGTGTAGCTATCAGGGTCAACAGGGTGATGTTAGGCAGTCTATTATTTATTGCCGTAGGTCGGACTAATAGGTTGCCGTTTCCCGGAGATACGTGTCGATTACCCGACACACTAGGGGAGCACGCACAAAGACAGAAAAAATGGGGCCACACTCCTGGGAAGAGGTCAAAACGAACAAGAACAAAAAAAAACATCGGAGCAGCGTTGTGATTTCTGTGCTACTGGAGAAACGACATGTTTTTTTTTATATACAAGTTATTTTGTTTACTTGTTTTAGTAACCCCCCGCCAATCTCTGGCTCCTTGAAAAAAAATGTGGGAAAGTTGTTTTTGGTGCTCTACCCTGGAGATACCGGTATTGGGTTTCCATATACCTAGTTGCAGGAAGGATTGTGTAATGCCGGGAGACATGTTTTTTTTATGTTTGGGGCTGGGCCCTCCCTCGGCCGGGGCGGGTTAATCTGGTCGACTTAAGTCGGCAAGTCTGCTGGCCATTAGCAGAGGGGTATATATGCACTGATGTAGTCATATTTTCGGCAGTGACCGATGATGCCGTGCCCCAGGTCTTTAAGCCTGCGTCGCAACGCTCAGCCAGCCGCGACTTTGCCGACTAAAATAAAGTCAGATAGTTGTCAAACGGCACCTATGCGGTTAGTTAGTTAGTTAGTTAGTTTGTTAGCGGTGAAATTCTGCCAACACTACCGATTGGAGTTCCTGATGGAAGGGAGGGGTGACTTTTCCACTCATTCGAGAAAATGGTTGCCCTACATACAGTTGAATTATATACCTAACCCAACCAAACCCAACCAAACCCAAGTAGCCAATGTAGGGAGAGTTCCCTTCGTCCCGCACGCATTGTGCTTGAAAACGCAACCACTTTCTCGAATAAGCGGTAATCTCTGCTAACCGGAAGATGTGCCAGCATAAAGGCAGACACTTCGACTCCCTTTCAGAACCTCCTGGAGAGCCGATAATATGTTGAGAGTTACATACACCATAGCCACGGAGCTACTGGGCTACCATGTACCTGCTAGCTTAGGACCTTTCGTAACCAACACACACAAAAAATAACAGGAATCGTGACAAAAAACCACGCGGGAAAATCAAGTTGACAGATAATCAAAACGCTGTTTCGACTGGACCATAGCCTCACAAAAGCCGAGGCCGACAACCGCCGCACAAGATACACGCCTCGTGAGCGCTTGGAAGAAACGGAATAGTAGTCACAGCGGCACTAGTACTGTCACCCTCGTCTGCAGGCTCCAGAGCACCCGCACGGTGCGAGGTGACGGTGGCGGCGGAGTATCTGCTGGCATGAAGGCTACGGTAGCGGGATCAATTTCAGCGCGTCGGCTCGGAGTCCCTAGCCATGCAGGTGGCCTTTAGCGGTTTTCGATTCCGCGATTTGCACCGCCAACGCGTGCTACACTACGTCAGAGGTATATACCGCTTTTTGGCTAGAATGTTTTTTCAGCGACGGGGGCTCCTAACCTATTAATAAAATCGTCGGAATTTGGTTGTTGTTCTGAAATACGTTGACGAACGCTAGGGCATGGTATTAGTAGGGGGGATGTTACGACAGTGTTATGATGATGTTATGATGATGTTATGATGATGTTATGATGATGTTATGATGATGTTATTAATATGATGATGTTATGATGATGTTATGATGATGTTATGATGATGTTATGATGATGTTATGATGATGTTATGATGATGTTATGGTGATGTTATGATGATGTTATGATGATGTTATGATGATGTTATGATGATGTTATGATGATGTTATGGTGATGTTATGATGATGTTTTGATGGTGTTATGATGATGTTATGATGATGTTATGATGATGTTATGATGATGTTATGATGATGTAACGATGATGTTATGATGATGTTATGATGATGTTATGATGATGTTATGATGATGTTATGATGATGTTATGATGATGTTATGATGATGTTATTAATATGATGATGTTATGATGATGTTATGATGATGTTATTAATATGATGATGTTATGATGATGTTATGATGATGTTATGATGATGTTATGATGATGTTATGATGATGTTATGATGATGTTATGATGATGTTATGATGATGTTATGATGATGTTATGATGATGTTATGATGATGTTATGATGATGTTATGATGATGTTATGATGATGTTATGATGATGTTATGATGATGTTATGATGATGTTATGGTGATGTTATGATGATGTTATGATGATGTTATGATGATGTTATGATGATGTTATGATGATGTTATGGTGATGTTATGATGATGTTTTGATGGTGTTATGATGATGTTATGATGATGTTATGATGATGTTATGATGATGTTATGATGATGTTATGATGATGTAACGATGATGTTATGATGATGTAATGATGATGTTATGATGATGTTATGACGATGATATGATGGTTTGATGATGTTATGATGATGTTATGATGGTGTTATGATGATGTTATGATGATGTCATGATGATGTTTTGATGTACCCCCATTTTTCACTTCCGGGTTTTCACCACTATTTCAAATACCTCACGGGGACAAATGGGACTTTAGGGGCAATTTCGTTTGGCAGAGCTTTAAATCAACGCCGTGGCGGATTCATATCGCAATATTTAAAAGCAGCACGAAAGATTTAAACCGCAAATAAACATGGAAGTGACTCGCACGAGTGATAACCCCAAGCGACTGCAAAAAAAAAAACTCCCAAAAGTGAAACGGGTTTCTAAATAAGCAGGCGTAGAAGTTGTTCAACAGTGAGGAGGCCCACAAAAAAAAAAAAAAAAACGGTGCATGCAAGCTCACATCTTCGGGCGTACAACGCGTTCCGTCGTACAACTGTTACCATTACTGTTACTCTACGCCAATCACAGTCGTCGTGATTTTCAAGTTCCCTCTTGACCGAGGTGCATACAGAAACGACTCGCGTGCGAGTGTGGCCTCGTCTCGGCGGCAGCGAAGATGGCGACACCCCCCTCTACGGTAGGCTTGGTCCTGGAGTGGACGCGTCCTACGCAAGGGGGTGACACTTTTTAAGACCGTTTCTAACTGGCGAGCGTTCCCTCCTCAAAAAACCGAGGCGCTACCGGTGCCCGGTACCCATCCATGGAATCCCCATTTTTTTTGTGTGTGGTTTTTAGATTGTTTTTCGTTCTGTACCCAAGGCCATTATGATATTCTTCATTGGGTTAATGAGCGAACATGCTGTTTTTTCTAACTGTCCTTTCTTTTTGTTGCCATTGGTCATTTTTTATACACCTGGGTCACTGGTGTTTTCATCGGATGGCACTTTCAGTTTGCTCGAAAACTAGTTTTGCCGCAGAAGGCACACAAAACTCCTCAAGCCGCCATCCTCAGAATGCAAATCAAGCAACCCCACCCTCAGGAGAAAAACAAGCAACCACCACCCTCAGAAGGAAAATCAAGCAACCACCAACCTCAGAAGGAAAATCAAGCAACCACCACCCTCAGAAGACAAAACAAGCCACCACCACCCTCAGAGGGCAAAAACAATGGTTGGTGCGCCTCTCGGTGGCATGCGCCTACGTTGTTTGTGTGGCCATTATAACAGCAGTATTTGCATGTGCGACATCCATGGAGGGGTTGTGTTATGAAATGCGAGTGGTGAATATTATTGCAGCCCACTGTTGCTGTTGTCGATGCTAAACAGCGGCTGCGTAGCGTAGGTAGTTCGCTACAGGGCCTCAGTTGTACTCCTAGCTTACCCAGCCGCTCATCAGCATGGTAATGTCACAGCCTACTTAATAATGGCCGTTCATCAGCGTGGCAATGTCGTCTTATATCCGCAGCGGAGCAGGCACATCGCGTGGTCTACGCAGCGACTGCACAACATATCAGAAGCAAAAAACCCTACCGGGTACCATCAGAAAATACTTTTTGATGCCGCATAAAACAGAGGCGGCGTACCTGCTGGCTGTTCGCTGCATGCAGGGTGTCTTGCCTGGTCGATAGAGCTACGTTCTGGAGTGAGCGTTCGCCGTAGACTGTTGTTAGGACAGTTAGTGGGGCTGACAAGGATCGTTCCCGAGCATTGCGAAGCTGAATGCTTCTACAGTAAAAAAAGCATACCAGCGCGACTCTAGGCGCTGTACGAGGCCTCTGCTAATAGAGCATACCACTAACCTAGACCGTGTGGTAGGCGGTTGACCTAGACCGTGTGGGCTAGGCAGTTAACCTAGACCGTGTGGTAGGCAGTTAACCTAGGCCGTGTGGTAGGCAGTTAACCTAGATCGTGTGGTAGGTAGTTCTCTCGACGCCGCGGGATTCTAGAGCACACCAGCGATCTAAACGTCCTAGAATTCTAGAGCACAGTGGAGAGCGCCACAAGGCCTGGCGTGGGTGGGCGATTGGTTAATATTTCACCAAAGTTTTACCACCAAAAGTGGTCAAACATATGAACACCCTCTGAATCCCTTTAGCAACAGCGGTACTCTAGACGCCGAGGCAACAGCGTGCAGCACCCTCGCTTGCTCAGTCTCCTCATCGGTATCTAACCTTGACACAGTCTTCCGTCCCAACCGAGCGTTTTCTTGACCTCAAGCTGCAGCTTTTCAAGGGTCGTCCACTCTTCGCATCCTCGACACAGCAGTGCATCTGCTCTCTCGGTCTAACGACTACCAGAACCAGCCTTTGCAGCCAACGGCGGGCATCATCTGACATTACTATTAAGCTTGTCATCTGACACTGCGCAGCTTGGGCCTCAACATCGATCATGCTTCTTGGTATTTTTTGTCACTCATCATAACGCACGTCGTCGGGCGGCAAACAAAAAATCAACAATCACTCATCCTGGCACCAGCTAGCACTAAGAGGAGGCGCCGGCCTAAATCATTAGCGAGGACATAACACGGCCGGTCGGGGCATCAAACGAAAGGTTGCAAATACGAGTGTTCGACGAAATCGTCGATCTCGTGAAAACCCGTAGTGTGTTTGTTTTTTGGTAAAATAACTCCCAAAACGGAGATAACCAAGGGAAAACGCTCTTAAATCCTTCTGAGACCCATGCATTATATCATACAGCGACGAAACAAAGTATCAACGTCCTTATCATGGCGCGAGCATGCAGCACGCGGCAGTGCGGGCTAAGCGCGTGTCTTACAGGTGCTTGCATTGGAGGTCGACAGCAATATCGTCGTCAGCTAATCTAGCAGCTCGGGTTGCGTGAAGGATGACGCAATCGTCAATTATATTCGTCAAAATGTTTCCCTCTGAAGCCTCAATAAGGGTTAATACGCATAACCACGAGCAAACCTGGTTTATGCGTTTCAGAACTGCAAAGCGTATCCCACAATCATTTCAAGTAGTTTGCGCCCAAAAACGAGGTACAGTTCTCTATCCCACAATAAATCGCCAAGAGCTTGCTGTACCTGAGCTGTATCAGCACAACAGCAGGTTTAGCCTCCCCCAAAGACAACAAAGTATGCTACAACAGAGTAGTCTATTTTTACATAAAACAGACAGAAAAGCGAGCCAAGTCTATGTTTACATAGAACAGAAAGAAAAGCGAGCCGAAAACAACACAGACAAGCTAGACAACAAACAGCACTACCAAACGAAATAAACAAGCGAGACACCAGAGTACACGCATTCCTACGATCTCTTGCAGCTGATATCGCACAACGCCGGTATACACTCGATTTTCTACGGGCGCATCAAAGACCCGGCAGGCAAGTATTGTGCTGCTGCGCGCGAATAGCAACACCACATCACGCCGGCACAGTAGCACTCCCTCTATAGTGCACGTTGCCGCTGCAGTGCTGGTTGTCCGCTATAGTGCCTGTGAAATCACTTGGTACATGTGGGAATCACAAATAGTGGCAGTATGCAGAGTAGCACTAGTTGCCGCGGTATAGCGCCAGTTGCCGCGATCGCGCCGGTATTTCCGACAGGCACATACCGGCGCTATTGAGGAACCACTAATCTATGCGATTACTTTCTCCAGGAGCACATCGACCACCCGGCACAGACGAGAAAAACGCGGGGTACCTACCGTGCGCCCCACACGGCCACAGCGAGTAGACACAACAAAAAAAACTCCGGCGAGCACTGATGGCGCCGGTAGACCATGGTACAACACACATCAAGCTCAAAAAAATAAGTGTCGGAACATGGCTGAACAATGCCCGACGAATCACTTCAAGTAGGGTAAAACCAGGGAAGGCAGCGAGTTCGACGTCTTTCGACCCTCCTCGCCCTCGCCCCCGCCCCCTTCCCGAAAGTTCTCCTTCCAATAGTATTTTGGGTTCTGGTGACTCGTCCCCCGCCTCCCCGCCCCTACAATAATCCCACAGTAGCCTGCTTTCTCGGGTACTGGTGCTGTACGTGTCCGCTTATTGTGGTCGCACGATACATCCTGCAGAGCCAAAAAATGTGACCCGACCCTATTTCACTGATCACTGAATCTATTAACGTTTACTTTTCCTTCGCTCTTGTATCCCTGCAGGAACCACACGCAAAAACATAGCAAGAGTGAATTTGCGTCCGCGATCAAGAGTGGTCCCATCTCGCATCCGCGATCAAGGGGGTTTCCGACAAAAACGCGTGAATGACCGACGTGACAATTGCATTACCCAGGGATTACAGCATACCCCCGAGCCTCTCAAGGCGGGGGTAACGACACCCGCGCTAACCCTTCGCTGCCCGGCAATCACAAACCTCGCCTCGGTACTAGCGGTACCAGTACAAATAGTTGAGTCTACAGTTCGACGTATTGCACCACGAACCCTACTATTAGTAGCCTCGCAAGACGTAACCCGCCCGCGCTACGTAGCACCACGCTGCCCGGCAATCATAGCCTCGCCTTGACGAACTACCCCTGATATTACGATGACGTGGGTGACTCGCCCGCGCCACGTAGCACCCCGCTGCACGGCAATCATAGCGCCTTGTCTCCTAAGAACGCCTGACCTTGCTAGCCTCGCAACCGGCTCGGGCCACGAGCCCCTCGCTGTCCAGCGATAATAAAACTCTTGATGAACGCCTGGACCTGCTACGCTTAGCCTCGCAAGACCCCGCCCGCGCTACGTAGCATCTTCGTGCAGGGAAAACCAACGCTAGCTACGCTAAGGGCAACAACTAACCTTTCGGAGGCCCTCCACAGGAGGAAATCCTCAACCCGTCCAAAACGAAAACCCGATCGTGAGAAAAAGGGTTCGCTCAACCCGTGGCTTAGGGATACATCGAATTTTATGGCGTATGTAAGAAAAAAAAAACTAAAAAACGGCATTCCAACGAACTTGGGTATTGTGATCGATAGGTTGGGAGACCCCGTGAGTTGAAATCGTGTTGTCCAAAAACGTTCTACGTCGGTCGCACCACCCGCCAACCGCAGCAGGCTTCCAACCGCAGGAGGCTCGCCTTGATTAATAACGCCAAAGCCCTGCTACCTGCTGTTGCTGTTGCTGCTACCTGCTGTTGCTGCGGGCGTCTTCTTCCCCTCACGTTGCCTATGCTGTAACTGCCGCAGTCGTCGATTCCCGTTGGTAAATAGCCTCGCAAGACATGGGAAACCCTCACGTGCTAGCGTGTCACTTCCCGGCAATCTGTGGTGTCGGGGGGGGTGGGGGCTCTTCTTTCTTGTTGTCAAAGAGATACAGCCACAAATCATAAACCTTGTCTTGGTACAACAAAATCCCAACCCTTGTATCCTGTTGGGCTTTCCCCCTCCCGTCATCGCTGCCACTACCGCAGCCGTCGTTTCCGCGATGGACGGCAACCTCGCAAGACGTGGGCAACCCTCCCGCGCTACGTAGCATCTTGGGCAACCCACCCAGCGCTGCATAACCACCCCGCCGAACGGCAATATACTATCTCCGCCTTGATAAAAAACGCCTCTACCCCCGCTACCTGCTGCTGCCCCCGCGTGCCCTTCCCCTCCCATCTTCGCTACGGGCGCTTTTGCCTTCGTCGTCGGAAGTATCGTCCCGAACCGCTTGGTCGTAGTGTCCCTCGAAGTTATTATCGGACTGTTTGCGTCCGCGATCATCTCTTTCATCATCGTCATCGTTGTCGGATTCTGATTCTGATTCTGATTCGTCGTTCCTGCCGTAGCTGTCAGTCACGACCCCTGATAGCGACAGGGGGAGGGGGGGGGGGCGTCGACATGAGGCCAGACTATTGAGAAAAAATGTTGTTGCATGTGCGAGGAGGGGGTGTGGGGCTTCGACGTGATAGCAAAACCGACGAAAGAAAAGGGGTGTTTCTTCTGGAAATATGTGAAAGGCGAGGTCGATATGACCATAAACGGACGTCGTCATCATTGTCATCGTTTGCCGGATTCAGATTCTGATTCGCCGCCCCCACCGTAGCGTAGCTGTCCATCACGACTCCCGTTTGCCAGGGGGGGCGGGGGGTCGGTGGGGGTTTCGACATGGTATAAATTAACGGCATAAAGGTGTATTTTTTCGACAGGGGGGGGAGGGGGGTCGACATGATACCATATTCACGAGAGGAAGGCGTTATTATGCTGCAAATGGGTGAAAGAGGGAGTTGATATGATACTAAATAAGCAACGTTGTTATCGTCGCCATCGCGGTCAGACTCTGATTCTGATTCACCGTCCCTACCCGAAGCTGTCCGTGAGGACCGCTGGTGGCGAGGAGAAGAGAGGGTGGGGTTTTGACATGAGACGAAATCAGCGAAAGAAAATCCATTTAGGGCCCTCATTTATTTTTTGCTTTTTTTCTTCTTTTATTCGAGAAAAACAAGGAAAAAACAGGCGAAAATTTAACAAATCGTCACTTTCTTTCTTTCGTCGTCGTCGGATTCTGATCATGATTCGTCGTTCCGACGGTAGCAGTCCGTGACGACTTTTGTTAGCGGCGGGGGGGCATAGGGAAGGGTTTCTACAAGAGACAAAATTACCGAAGGAATGTACCTACGGTTGTGTACCCATTTAAAAACCATCCGGTTTGAGACTTTCCCGAAGATAAGATCAGGTAACTCAGCTTGTCACGAAAAAATACAAAAAAATGGAATTGGGGTACTCATTTGAAAACACTCCGGTATAATACTTTTCTGAAGATAAGACCAGATAAATCGGCTTGTTGCGATAAAAAAGGTACTTGGAGTTAGGGTACTCATTTAAAACCCATCCTGTTCAAGACTTTTCTCAAGATAAGACCAGTTAAGTGAACTGGCTTGCCACGAAAAAAAACTACTTGGTATTAGCATGGACTCACTTTTTGCATGAGTAAAATATAAGACCATAGTAGAGATAAGACCACTTCAATGGTGAATGGACTTGTCGCGGGGTGGTCTTAAAAGCCGGTACACAACCATAACTCAACCCCACCAACCCCAACCCCAACCCGGAGGACCAATGTTTGGAGATAGTCCTATGATATTCGTCTCGTGCGCAATCTGCGTTAACCATACAGTCGGAAAAGTGGGAAGGTTTATTGCCGTGCGATGAAGGGAGGGGTCACTCATCGAGAAACAAACTTATCAAGAGAAAGGCCTCTGCCTCGTAGCACGTCCGGGGAGACGCAGAGTCGTCCCACGGCAGAGGTGGCATTTTTTTGGGGGGGGCAAATGTTGTAAACTGGTTGGGCCCCTCAAGCGTGGAACTATCGGCTAGTATGATAATTCTACGACGAGTATACTGGATTTAGGAATGTTGGTGAGGTTGCGCGAACGAATGCCTAAGAAGCCATGTTTCGGGGTAAAGAAGTTGAGCTGCTCCTCACGTTATGAGCTCAGAAAATTCTTAGAAACTTCTGCTACTGCGCCGTTATCATAGCGTGGGATGACTCCGCGTGATACGTACGGTGGCGGGTGGCGCCTAGGCTTTTGAGGCTCCCCCCTGGTCACGAAAAAAACTTAGCGTTATTGCGCGGGTAGAGGCATTTTCACGATCCCTTTTTTCCTATTCGCACACGTCTTCAAAGGCATGTGAAGCCCTTTTTATCCCATATCCAAATCCCACACGCTGGATCCCAAGCCTTTTGCTGGGCTCCTAGGGCAATATCATAAACAAGAGCTCTGTCTCTGACGCACAAATTGACCCTTGAGATAAACATGAACGTGTATATATGCAACCCGACGAACACACGCGTGTTCTAGGTATACATACTACGAGTAACGCTGAAAATCACGAAAAGTGTTCCGGCGTTGTCGGGCAGTTCCCGAAAACAGCAACAACGACAACAACAGAAAAAACGGGTTAATAGTTTCCACGCACAGATTCATTAACATCACCCTGTTGACCTTGGTACAAGCTACACTGTAGTTCTAAGGGGAGTCGCCGACCTATATCCTTAAAGAGGAAGCACACCCAGTAATACGCGCGATCGGAGTATCACACACAGATTGCAAAGATGAGTTTCGACAAAATCTTCGATCTCACAACTGGAGAGTATTTTGATTTTTTACATTAACAGGAAGAATGGCACTGGCGGGGAGAAGAGAGGAAGGCATCTGTGACCACGGCTTTATCCAGAAGGTTCGCTGAGGCTAAAAACCTCGCAAGGGTTGAGCTGGAGCGTAAGTGTGACGATCGAAAAACAACAACAACAACAACAACAACAACAACAACAACAACAAACTCGCCTATCTTAGCGAGCTTCTCCTTCTCGTCGAGGGTAATGTTGGCCAAAGACAAGCTGTCCCTTCGGTGAACATACCGGTTCCTGTAGCGCGCAGAGCGGTTGATCACCTGCGGAGCATAATCAGGAGCAGGCGTTATCGGCGTGGAGGGGAGGGGGGTACTCATTTGTTGCTTGCCTTAGCCATTTGACCACTGACCACGCATCCCTTTCGAGACGGAGCACCGTGGGGAGGGGGGGCGGTGGGTGGGGGTACTCATTTCATGCATTAGCCGTTGTCGTATGACCATAGACCTTCGCAACCCTACTACACCGGGACGGAGCATGTCGGGTTTTCACCGACCAGGAAGACAGCCGTGAGATATTCGGCGAGTCGCATGAAGAAGAGTGAGCTACATACTGCGAAACAACCGCTTCGTGGGGCAAGAAACAGAACACCCCATCGAATATCAACACTTTGCGTGTTTGCGGGGCTCGGCAGCCGCTGGTGTGGTGTATTTCTTTGGAACGGAGTACCCGACGGCAGGACGGGGAAACGAAATTTTGCGGTCCAGCGTTAGATTCGTCAAGAGCTGTATAGACGCCTTCGCCCATGTTCGACACAATAGGTTTAGGCATGTCTGGTTCGAGTCAAGGGTTTAAACGTCGGTATGGAACTTGTTTTTCTTCTTGAGACACCGACGGCCGAGCGCGCTTTTCAGCGTGGTGGAAACACAATTCGACGCGAATCGATGACGGAAGAAAGTGCTGAAGTCTTCTCGTGGTAAACATCGAGGCGCGTACCGTTTAAAAACCTAAAACTAACCCTGTGTCTCCATCTTCGACACCACTCGGGAAAATGCTCGGGATGGAGATTTTCTGAAGACCTATTAGACCTTCCGGGCACCCCCCCCAAAAAAAAACAAAGGAACGATAAATGTGTGCGGTTATAGTGCCGGCTGATCAACCGGGTGGTATATCGCTGCGCGCTGTGTCACAAGTGGAATTACATGTTGGTTGAATGTTGATCCTTTGCTGTACATTCAGTCACACTGCTATACTCTAATCTTCCGCACTCTTGATATATTCAACGTTCGTATTCCTCCCCAAAGTTACAGGCTGTCGCTTCAACTTAACCTCCACCTTAACCCCTTTTAGCGCCGCACTTCCGACATGAGGACGGAACACTTGGAGTCAGACTAGGAATGTTTCAGGATTTGGAAATGGGTCAACAGCCCGTAATTATTGCACCTCGAAGTATTGCCTTAACTCTCTCACCTTCCTTGTACCTCCAAAAAGTCATCTGCTGTAATTCGGAACGGAAACCAACCGACCCGCGAAGCCAGCAATACCCGTTTTTGTTTTTTTTTGTGGGATCGACGCCGCCATCGTCATGTTTTAATTGCGCCTACTTTTCCCTCTGATTTCCCGCAGGGGGCTAATAGTGCGGACAATCTATGGTGTTTATCGAAGCTGGGCCAGCCAAGTCGTAAAACTGCCGGATCCGCCGGTCGATCTATCTGCCTGAAAAGGCCGGTTCGTCGGTAGGTTCAATGAACAGCACACCGCACGGACAGAGAGAGTCAGCTACAAACACACCGCCTTGCCGGAGTAAAAATAATGCAATGATTTGCTACTCTGGCAGCACAAATGAGTTGCCTCCCTCTCTCTCTGCTTTCGCGTACGTTTGGAAAATATAACGCGGTTTTCGGATGAGTCGTCCCCCTCTCTCTGTACTCGTGTGCTTGTAAGAACTTCGTAGGGCGTATTATTTTATTTTTTTCCTTCGTTCTGGAGATGCCTACGAGTAATCTATGTCGAAGCTCATGCTGCACACTTTCGGATGGAAAAAAAAGCAGGGCTTTTCACGGGTCGGGTCGGGTTGGGTCGGGTCGGGTCAGGGTCAGGGTCACCCGACCCGACCCGACCCGTAACGTTCGACAACACCCCTGACCCGACCCAACACGACCAGACCCTTGACATTACAAACACGACTCGACCCGACCCGACCCGACCCGACCCGACCCGACCCGACCCGACCCGACCCGACCCGACCCGACCCGACCCGACCCGACCCGACCCGACCCGACCCGACCCGACCCGACCCGACCCGACCCGACCCGACCCGACCCGACCCGACCCGACCCGACCCGACCCGACCCGACCCGACCCGACCCGACCCGACCCGACCCGACCCGACCCGACCCGACCCGACCCGACCCGACCCCACCCGACCCGACCCGACCCGACCCGACCTGACCCGACCCGACCCGACCCGACCCGACCCGACCCGACCCGACCTGACCCGACCCGACCCGACCCGACCCGACCCAACTCGACCCGGGAGTTGTTGCAAGGCTCCTGATCCGACCCACGGATCAGATCGTGACCCGTGAAAAGCCCTGAAAAAAACATGAAACTGTTTTTTGCACGACTAAGCTGGGTCAGGTCCGTTGGGGGGGATCGGTTCCGGGATCGATTCCGGGATCGGTTCCGAGTGAGATCCGCCCCAGGAGTGATCAGCGCTATGCATGCAAAAAAAAAAAGTACCTGGATCTTGTCGTGGTTAACCAGGATGCAGCCGCACATGGCCCCCTTCCCCTGCCCGTGGTCCTTCGACGTAGAAAACACCGTGAAAACCTTGGCCCCCTTACTCAAGGAAACCCCCTCCGAGTGCGCCTCGTGCGCGCGCACGATGTAGCTCAGATCGCACTGTTCCAAGAAGTCATCGATGGCCTTGGCTCCGAAACAAATGGCCCCTCCCCCCCTCAAACTCTCCCCGAACCCTGTCTTCCCAACCGTGGCTTCCTAGAACAACATAAGACAACAGAGAAACTGAAAATTGGTTGTAAGCGGGATCGGATTGTGGCAGTTTCACGTTTGCTCGAAAAATCAGTTTTGGCCTTAGAAGGCATGATGCTCTTCAAGCCACCACCCTCAGAAGGCGAAAAAAAAAAAGCCGGACCCCTCTGTCGCTGGGTGTGCCTAACCGTAACCTTGCACCGCCACCCCCTTTCCGCCGCCATACGCTGTATATGTTTGCTTTATCCCCTGCTGATGCACGACAAATACATAACATTCCCGGCACATATACACCCCGCGCATGCATAGAAGCGTGTGGTAACCTTAAGCTATATTTCCACGAAATCGCCTTGTGGAGGATGGAAAAGAAGAACAAGAAGAAGAAGAGGCAAGAAGAAGAAGAAGATACGTGCCGTATCAAACGAACGCCCCTCCACCTTTCACCCATTCCGTAGTTTTGCCGTTTCGCAAAACGAATGGGCCTCCACCTCATGTCATCGCCAGATGCTAGAAGTACAAAGTTCTTGTCCTTTTGACACACGACACATACATACAAGCTTGGCGAGCTTAAACTGTTTGTTCTACTCCATCAGCCGGAGCATCACGAAAAAAAAAAAAGTTACGCGCCGTGTAAAACAAGTGCCCCTCGACCCTTCACCCTCCACCCATGCCGTCGCGATATGCTATAAATATCAATCTGGGTCCAACTCTAAGCCACTCTGATATGGTGCGATTTTGCCACGTCCAAAAGTAGCTTATATTGGGACTCGGTCTGGCGGAGCTCTTGCCTGATCTGCTTTCGCGGGGTCCGACCACAAGCAGTCCGACGCAACCTGCTGGGACTCGAAGGTTTCGAGGTCGTTGGGCGGGCACACTCCCGAGACCTGAGGCACCGACATGATGTCCTGTTTTGCGAACCAAAGAAAGGGAAAACACGGCCCGCAGGAATGGGGGGTGGGACGTTTGTGTGTATTTTGTGCTTGTATTTGTGTGTATGCGCTTGTGTTCGTTAGTCATTAACCCTATATTGAGGCCCAGCCACAAAGAAGGCAACGGCATCGGTATTTGGTCATGCGTCTCGGGAGAGAGCGTTGAGCTACTACTCCCCCCCCCCCCACTGCTCTAGAACAATGACCCCCCCCTACCCCCCCTCCCACATCCCATTTCCTATTCTCTCCTGGATGAACCCGGGCCCCTTCCAAACCTCGGCTGGATGCGCGAAACCGAGTCTTCAAGGGGGCGTGGGATGCCCCCATGCACAGAACTCCCCCCCCCCGCAGAAGATTAAAATGCCACCCTCCTCCGCTAGATTCTAGATTTTCCACCCAAACTCTCCCGGAAATATTGAATAGCTCCCACCCCCCTCCCCCTTGAATATGATGAGTACCCCCCCCGCCCCCGCCCCCGTCCTTCCCTCCTCTACTTTCTTGAAACCCACCCCGCGAAAGTCACCTGGATGCGGGAAACCGAGTCGTCAAGAGGGCGTGGGATCCCCCCGTGCACGCAGAAGATGTCCCGGTCGATGACGGCCGCGAGGGGCATGCGATCGAAGACGGCGTTGCAGGTCTCCCATACGTCTTCTCCCAGAGAATCTCCGAAGCGATTCTGTGAATAATTAAAATGCGTGCGAATTTTGTTTTCGAGGCGTGGGTGGAAACGCGTCTCGGGAATTGGCGCACCATGAGCATCACACGGGTATTAGCACAGGCCAAAGGCTATATGGTGGCGTAGGAAAGGGAGTGTGCTCATTTCGTGCATAACCGTAGTCTCAAGACCATAGACCCTCGCATTCCTGCAATGCCGAGACGGAGCGCGTCGGGTTTTAACCGATCAGGCAGACATCGCGTGCACCAGGTGCGAAGCGCCATGATGTGGTTGGCGAGTCGCATGAAAGGGAGAGCTGCTTCCTGCTAAGAACCACTTGTGAGGTGGACGTCCGCACCTTGTGCAAACTTTCTTGCACATCTGATAACAGCTTCGAATGAACTTAGTTGCTTTTCTGGTGTCGGGGGCGTACTCGTTTGTTGCTTGCCGAGTTGTTTGACCATTGGCCACGCATCCTTTTCGACGGAGCACCGTTCCTGCTCCTTCTAATAGAGACACCTCCAACAATAAGGTGTTCGTTGCGTTCCTTTCACGTGTAGCATAAGAAAAAAATCTTGCTAATCTTATCTCTTTTCTTGCTGGCCGCCTGTGGCTACCGTCGATCTCCTAAGGTAGCGAATGACAGTAGGGGGGGGGGGGTTAGGCCAATACATAGTGCCCTGTATGCACACAAAATAATCACACCTCGGACAGACCATGATCCAGATCATCTACAGATCATCTACAGATCAGTTCAATACATAGTGCCCCTGTACGTGAACGAATAGTCAAACCTCGGACAGATCATGATCTAGATCATATAAAGATCAGGCTAATTCATAGTGGCCTGTGCGTAAACAAATAGTCACACCTCAGACAGATCATGATCTAGATCATCTACAGATCATCCAGATAATATGCAGAACATCGCGTATCCGCCTGTACGAGATGTTGTGCTGGTTCTGTATCTACGCAGTGACAGATCCATCCCAGGAAAATGTGTGCTAATAGATCCTGCAGATTGTACGGCCCCCACATGAGCTATACGGTACAGATCTTTCCTGAAAAACATCTAGACAATCAAGTAGAGGTCTGGTGCTCTGTCACATCTGTCACATAATTCCCCGTGGTGCGGTACCTATCGCGAAAAATAAAATAAAATAAATGCCTACGAGTTCGGACGACATGCAGAAAAATACGGTAGTACACAATCGCGGGCGTTAAATCTTGAGCCGCTGAAAACAACTACCTTAACAGCACACAAGTCGGATGGCCGCATTACGGCATTGCGGCGAGGTCACTTTAATTGGTCTGGGCCCTCTAAGAAAACATTCCCAGTCCCTATTCACTAAAGCCACATATTTCTGTCTAGGGAATCCTTGCATTTTCTCCCGAGGGTAGCTCCGCTGGCTGTCACGCTGCCACATTTTTTTAGACTTTGGTAATTGCCCGTAAGCGGCTCAAATTCTGCTTTTTGCGGTATGTCGCGTAAAAACGCAAAAGCTGCTTTGGCGGTAATCCGACGTCTCTGCTTAAAATAATCCCGACGTGCTCCGTCCCGGAACTGTAGGGATGCGAGGGTCTAAGGTTTTAAGCCTATGGCTATGCATGAACATCGAGTACGCCTAGCCTACCGCAGCCTCTCACTACGTGAGCTAGACCGCCAGGGTGTCGTTTTTTCTCTTTTTTTGTATGTTTTGGCGGCAATCTATATGGGGGCGGAGTCAGATCGTATAGTGTGGAGTGGAGAACCTTAACTCCACGCAAGGGGGGGGGGGATACCACGTAGTGTGCATGTGGCATGGCACCAGGCAGTTGCATAGTATCTCCGTTGCTGTCTCTGGAAGTGGCCACACCAACAAACAAACGGATTCGAAAGCTTCCATCCCATATGCAAGAAAGTACGCACAAAGCGCCGAAGTCCGCCCCAGAAGTGCTTCTTAGCAGGATGCAGCTCACCCTTCATGCCCTTCATGCGACTCACCGGACACCTCACGGCGCGTCGCGCTTTGGTGCCCGCGATGTCTGCCTGGTCGATGAAAACCGGACGTGCTCCATCCCAGAAATGTAGAAATGCAAGGGTCAATGGTGTCAAGACTGCGGCTATGCATGGAACGAGTACCCCCCCGCGCTAGCTTACATAGTCATGGTCTAAAGAGCTGCAGCGGTAAAGTCGTTGTTTAAGACACGACCATTTTACTCCAATGAAATACCAAAAAACCTCCAAAACGAAAAAACATTTTTGGGTCTGAATAATATCAAAACCTCTCCATAATAAATCACACCTTGCCCCCTTACGTAGTGTTTGCGTTTTTTTTGTCCTGCTTGTTTCGTAGGTTCCAGCGGACCTATGGTGTGTGAAATTAGTAGCGACCCACAGAAACTGATCCAGAGAAAAACAAAAAGCGTAAAACCTGATTCAACGAACTCATGGCCTATCTATCGTATGCAAAAAACAAATAAGACTGCAAAACAAAAAAATATCGCTCCGATGATTATTGGAATAAGGATCCTCGTCATTCGTTTTTTTTTTTGCCAAAAAGGTTCTAGCTCTATCGTAGAATACGTCATCAGTAGCAGGTGGCATGATAACGCTTCCCACCAATACAAACGTTGCACAGTTGACGGCCGCGACAAGCATCCACCAGAGCGAGATTTCCCTAGCAGAGAGCTCACCAAGTGCACAGGACGGGGGGGGGGGGGGACGCACCCACCCATTTCCACTGCCCATGGTAGGCTAAACGAGCCACGGGGGCTATGGTGCTCGTTCTAAGACGGCCAAATAAATTACTTTGATGGCGCGGCAAGACAAAACACCTCCATGGTTTGGGAGTGAATCGCGAACAAAAAAAAACACAAACACAAACAAAAAAAAACTTAAAACCAATCTTTGCTGTACCTCTAAGCCGCAAAAAGAAGAGTCCCCAAAAGTGATCCCCACCCACCCCCACCCACTGCAAGTGGCCATACCGGAAATTATATTCACTCATTGAAGCGCTCGTTCATATGCAAGTCCGTCTCACGAGAGCGGTTCTTGGAAGGATGCAGTTCACCCTTCATGCGACACGCCGAACACCTCGCGACGCTTCGGCGCTTGGAGCAAGCAATGTCTGCCTGGTCGGTGAAAACCCGACGTGCTCCGTCCCGGCATGGTAGGGATACGAGGGTCTATGGTCGTACGATTACGGCCATGCACAAGCTGAGTGCAACCCCCCCCCAGTAGCCTTGATCGGCTGACCGAGGCTACGGGAAGGGAAGCACCCCAATATCACGAAAAAGTCGTAACATGTACACCTTACGTAGCAGAACAAACATTTCCATGATGGCGCTTTGATCGTGAATCCTAAACGCACATGTCGTGAAAGCTGAAACGACGGCGGCAGCGGGTCGCTACTCGCACTCACTCGCACGGGTGACTCTGAGTCGCTTAAAAAAAGGAAGACCTACACAAGAAGTGATCCCCTCCCCCTCCCCCTCCCCCACCATAGCCTTCGTCAGCCACAGTGTTTCTACTTGTCAAACAAGGGGTGCATGTCACTGCCTTACCTGACACTGCCACAAGAAAGATTTCTCGCGGTAGTATTCCACCCAGCCGTTCACGTCCCGAAGCTCGTGGTTGCCCCGCAGCATGAAGATTTTGTCGGGGTTTTCGATCTGTGCAGGGGCGGTAAAGAAAGCGAGAGGGGTAGGGGGGGGAGGAGGAGGGAAGATCAGATGCCGGGTGGGAAGAGGCGGACGTTTCAAACCTTAGCCTAACCTCCCCCATGAACCCCATCGTCGTAAAGTTGACGGCAGGATTCTCATCATCGCCTCGGGACGCGGATGGTCTCACCCTCGGACGCGCTCGCTCATCGACCCGTCCCACAACGAAAATGTCTGCCGAGACTGCCGGGACACTCTGGGGACGCTTTCGCTGAGGTAATAAGACGCTTTATCAGGATAACATCTCGCCACTGTTCTGTGTGATCCCCCCCCCCCCCCTTCCTCTAACACCGACAGCGAAGAACAACACATTGTAAACACATATACATGCATTGTAGACCGTAAAACTTTCACAGCTCGGGTATATCATATAGATAACATAAATCATGTAAATCATCTAGATCATCTAGATCATCTAGATCATAGATATAGATCACATAGATAATATCGATCGTACATATCATGCAGATTATATAGATTGTATAGATCATATATATATCATGTAGATCGTATAGATCGTTCAGATCATATAGATCATATAGATCATACAGGTCGTACATATCATACAGATCATGTACGATCGTATATCATACAGATCATCTACAGTACATCCTGTATCTGCCGCTCTGAGAGATTGTGCAGGTTCTCTATATTTAGGTCTAGAGTACAAATTCATCTGAAGGAAACAATTGCTAGATCATGCAGATTGTACGGCTCCGACCCGGTAACATGAGCGAGACCATGCAGATTTTCCTTGAAAGATCTAGATCATCAACTGAGGATACATCATCTGTTCGGCGTGTGCAAGCTTTTTTATTGTTGTTCCAACCCACCTTGAGCGAGAAGAGGTAGGCCAGGCACTCCAACCCGAGCTGCCCCCGGTCGACGTAGTCACCCAGAAACAAGAACTTTCCGGCGGTGAGGTTCATGCCCAGCTTCCAGATGTTGTCCGCGAAGAAATGCAGGTCCTGCTCGAGGCGACGACGACGACGACGACGACGCCCGTCGGTTTGTTTCAGAGCTGCCATTGGTTTCACTGGAGTTGTGCGGGGGGACCTTATCACGTAGTATTCGAGAAAATGGTTGACGTACACTTTGAAGTATATCAAGCTCCAACCCGAACCCACTCAACCCCGGAGTCGTCCCCTCGGTACCTAGGGTTTGCACTTTTTAAGCAAAAAAAAGGTATACCTGGCCGGTTGACCTCCTCAAGCGTTAAAGTATCGGTTAGTATGACAACTTTACAACATAATAGCGCATGGAATTGTTGGGCGGGTTGCGCGAACGAATGAATGTCTTCGGAGTCACGCTCTCGGGTGAGATACAAGAGCTCCTCCTCTTGTTGGAAACTCAGAAACTTTCTTATTACGGAGATCCATTGTTAGCAGGATGAATGATCAAACAGCAAAGGGGGCAAAAAAGCACCCGGATTCGCGTAAAATCGCTTGGCTACAGTTTATTTCGTTGGTTGGTCTTGCCAAGTATCCAGAGCGATTCGATCGAACACAGTTGTAGCGCAGGAGAGCTCGCCCATAACGTGGCGATGCCTCCCTTTTTTTGTGAAATTTCATCCTGTTAACAATAGACCCCCGTGATAGAATCTGCTGCACCTCTAGCGGGGGATGACCCCCCCCCCATCAACCATCGCAAGGAAAAATCCTGACCAACGAATGCCACAGAGCAGGAGGGGGGGGCATTTTCAGGCCCTCGGCTTTCAGCGGGCGCGGAACCACTCGCGCGAGTGACTCCCCTCTTCCTCCGCACGTCTTGATCCGAAAAGGCATTTTTACCATTTTCGGCTTTGTGAAATACGCCGCCATCGAATAAATGGTACGACGTTGTTCTGTGACGCAAGGTACGGTAGATGTGCACTAGCTCTTTTTTTTCCTTCTGAGGGTGGTGGCTGCTTGATTTTCCTTCTGAGGGTGGCGGTTGCTTGATTTTCCTTCCGAGGGTGGTGGCTGCTTGATTTTCCTTCTGAGGGTGGCGGTTGCTTGATTTTCCTTCTGAGGGTGGTGGCTGCTTGATTTTTGCCCTCTGAGGATGGTGGTTGCTTGGTTTTTGCCCTCTGAGGGTGGTGGTTGCTTGATTTGCCGTCTGAGGGTGGTGGTTGCTTGATTTTTGCTCTCTATGGGTGGTGGTTGCTTAATTTTGCCTTCTGAGGGTGGTGGTTGCTTGATTTGCCCTCTGGGGATGGTGGTTGCTTGATTTGCCCTCTGAGAGTGGTGGTTGCTTGATTTGCCCTCTGAGGTTGTGGTTGCTTGATTTGCCTTTTGAGGGTGGCGGTTACTTGATTTACCTTCTGAGGGTGGTGGCTGCTAGATTTTCCTTCTGAGGGTGGTGGTTGCTTGATTTTGTCCTCTGAGGGTGGTGGTTGCTTGATTTGGCCTTCTGAGGGTGGTGGTTGCTAGATTTGCCTTCTGAGGGTGGTAGTCGCTTGATTTTCCTTCTGAGGGTGGTGGTTGCTTGATTTCCCTCCTGAGAGTGCATGGTTGCTTGATTTTGCCCTCTGAGGGTGGTTACTTGGTTTGCCTTCTGAGGGTGGTGGCTCGATAAACTACTCTATACCTTCACCCAAATAAACTTATTTGGAGTGAATCGGAAGCTCTACCCGATGACCGAGCCCATGGCGTAGGCATGATAAAATGTATACCTGTTATTTATACATTCCCCCTCCCCCCCAAAAAAAGCGACATTATTTCCGGCGGGTTTGGGCAACAAAAAGAGCCCCTTCATTCAGAAAGCGCTTTTGTTTTTTTTAGAAAAAAAAGGGTGTAGTATCTTGCATCGTGGCAAACGCGTCTTCGTCGGAGGTTAAAATACAAATAACAACTCCTGGTTTTCTGGTTATTGACGCCAATCGGAATGAAAAACGGGGGGGGGGGGGGCAGAGGGCTACAGTAGGGGGGTACCCTCTTTTTTCACTACGGGACTTGTGCCACTCGCACGAGTGAGCCTGTACCTCACCGACGAAACGACTTTACACGATTGCTTGGCGCAGCGTGGCTAACTATAGCATCGCGGATTCATGTCGCGAAATTGTAATGGCACCCCAAGCTTGAGAACGCAAAGGAATAGGGGGTATGTCACTCGCGTGAGTGATTCCGGGCCACTGAAAAAAAGAAAAACAAAAAAGAGAGAGAGAGGCGCCCCTATCGTAGCATTGGTCTCTTTTTTATACTATAATGCTATACTATAATGCCGCAACCACGGCCTCCTCTTCGTCTCGTACACAATTTCTGCGCTTTCGCTGATCGACTCTCCTCAAAGGCGACGGCCGTCGGTGGTCCCTTCGTGGCGCAGGATTATGCCAGCCGGAAATATCGGCACCGTAGAGGAAGCCGGCGCTACTTCGTATGCTGTCACCGCTGCAGACTCCCCATTGCGCCAAGCGATTTCGCAGGCGCTATAGCGGGGAGCCGGCACTATAACGGCAACCAGCACTATAGCGGCAACCGGCACTACTCCGTATACTGTCGATGCTGCGAGTTACATTCCCGTGGGAAGCGATATCGCAGGCACTATGGCGGGAAACCAGCACTATAGCGGCCACCTGCACTATACATGGAACACGACTGTACCTCTAAGTTGCCGTGGATGTCGCCGAAGACGTAAACGGGAGACTGGAGAAAAACGCACCGCGGCTCCGCCTCGTAGAGGTGGGAAACCCCTCTGCACAACCGCATCAGGTCTTTAGCAAACCTAGTGGGAAAAGTAACCCAAGGAGCGAGAGGGGGTGGTGGATTACCTTCAGCGTCTCTGGCCAGTTTCCTTCAATATGTTGTATTTTCTGCTCGATTAGTTGTCTGCACAAACGCATCAGGCTTTTATCAAACCCCAGGAAAAGCACCCCAGTGGACGAGAGGGCATGGAAGAAAATCGGCCCTCTTGTCTGTATTCCGTTCGTTTTAGAGGCATCCCACACTAGGGGTGCGGCAGAAGTTTCTAAGAAGTTTCTCGAGCTCCTGACGCGAGGAGTTCAACATCTCACCCCATACGTGGCTGCGTTCGCGCGACCCGACCAACAACTACATGCTGTGTCAAGTTATCATGCTAATCGAAAGTTTCACGCTTAAGGAGGCTCAAACCGGCCAGAAAAAAAACGTTTCGCCGAAATAACGCGGCCCCCTACTCTGGGATGACTGTTTCCTCGTTCTGGTGGGAGTTATTATGAATAGTCCACGTTGAAGCTCATGCCGCGTTGTAACGGAGTGCCCTCCGTAGAAGGATAGTTTGTGGATTCGATGTGAAGCCATGTCATGGTTGAGGTGAAACCACGTGATACGAGATGTCGCACTCATGTCAAGGCCATTTTAGATGGGCAATAATGTAGGTGACGATGATGCGACGGACAAGCAGGACGCCCCTATTCTGACTACCCTGCACTACCTTGCATTACCCTGCACTACCGTGCCCTACCCTGCACTACCGTGCCCTGCCCTACTTAGCCCAGTTATGTCTGTCGTTTAGTATTCCATGTAGGGAAATAATGCATAAAAGCTTTGAGTCTATCCAGCGGGCCATGAGGAGAGACCGACCGAAGACACCGGAACCCATGAGGGGCACGCTTCCCAACACCGACCAACCACGCATCCCCAACTCGGAGTACCATCACAGCGCTCTGTCGGATGATCAGACACACGCCACGGTAGCGGTTGCTTTACCAACCGACCTTTTTTTACCCCGCAGGGCTGTCGGCTCGAGGAGCCCCGTGCTTCACCCACCACAGGTTTCGAGCTCACTAACGGCAGTGCAGTCCGACGTCAAAATGCCATGGTCCAGGCATTAACAAAAAAAAAGATCGTACTGCTAAACAAGAACAACATCACGACGGTTTTTAGGGAGTCAAGCGGCTCCGTGGTTCGGAAAATAAACGCCAAAAAGGGGTATACGAGGTACCTCCGTCGTAGAGCGCGCCGACGAAAAATAAAAAACGATACCGTAGGTGATGGATTTCATTCGTTCGTTATCAACCCCGCGCTACAACTCAATCGTATTCGACGAAAAAAACGGCCGTTAAGAGCCTTGCCAACCGACGCCGGGGTGAGGGCAATCCGCCTTGAAGTGCGCTACGTATTTACGTCTTTGATTGGCACGACGTAGTTTAGAGTCATCCCTCTATCGTGCGGAAGGGGCTGCACATTTTGGGCCAAACGTTGTTTTTTTTTTCCCCCGATCGGTCGAGCTCCTTGTCAAATGTGGCCCTATCGGATGGTTTTTGTCGTACCTTTTGTCGGCGGGGAGATAAAAACAAAGAAAGGCATGTATTTACGGGGGTACAGCAAACCAGCGAAGGTATACCTTAAACAGTCATCCCACGGCAGGAGCTCCTCAAGCGTGGAACTTTCTGATAATTTTGCGAGTACAATGGTTGTTTTTCAGGACTAACGCATAGAAATGCTGGTCGGGTTGCGCGAACGAACGCCTTTGAAGCCATGTTTTCGGGTGAGATATTTGAGGTTCTTTCCTCGTGTTAGGAGCTCAGAAAATTCTTGGAATCTGCTGCTGCACCCTTAGCACGCGATGACTCGATTATACTCGCTAATTCCTCGTATTGTTCTAGAGGTACGACACATTGCGTGTTCTGTACGGACGGGACGAAGGTCGGTCTATCAGATGCACGCACTATGCTGATATAACGTCGAGGCTCACCCCCTGCGCTGGCATGCAAGCGGAGACCCCCTGCGGGCGGAGAGTGCAGTGAAGCAGACTCGACGTTTTACTACCAAGCCGTGATGCAGCCTAGTTTGAATTGCTTCGATCTGCTGCAGAGCACGCTTCACATAATCATACCCGACACGGTTGGTTATGAGGCGTTACGGAAAAGAAAAACCAACCCGAACCCCCAAGAAAAATGTGCCTGATTTATCAACGTCAAAGAGCTTTCGAGAAGTGTTACATGAACACGACAGTCGGCCTGCACTTTGGGAAGTGACGGTCAGCAAAGGCAGCAGTGTGCGAAACAACCCGGGACAACAAAGGAGTGTTTGATTGTTCGGTAAAAAAAAGTGCCCCCCCCTTATCGCGGCCCGCCTCAGGACACAGATGGCCCACCTCGAAGAAGAAGAAAGGTAACCGGGGTGCTCCTTGGGATTCTCGAACATGGAGAGCATCATTTGCGCCGTATCATCCCTCTTCTCCCGCCAAAACCAACCCAATCCAACCCTAACCCTAACCCTAACCCTAACCCTAACCCCAACCCCACTAACCCAGGCTCGACGTACCTTGACGATGTAAGGTAGTCGGCGTGCTCCTTGGGATTCTTAAACATGGAGAGCATCTTCTGCGCCGTGTCATCCCCCTTTTTCGCCGAGCCCAACCCGCGCAGAGCCGTAGCTGTGGCGACGCTGGCCTTCCTGCCCATGTGGATTCCCTTGCCGCCCACCCCCTTTTCGTCTACCAGGTGCATCAACGGTTCTAGAGGATGCTCGCGCTTCACCACCTGCATGGTGACGGTTGAAGCGACAGGGGAGAACCCGGGGATGGATCTTAAACGTCCCCGTATATATATATATTAATTTGTCAGGACAGCTGGCGAATTGAAGAAGTTTCATATGTTGGTAGGCGTTTGCCAATGGGCGTCCCACCAGGTGTATCAGCGACCCTTGAGCGTGCTCGGCATTTCACCTGTGCGGTGACAGTTGAGGCGACAGAATGACACCCGGGGGTGGCTCCTAATTTTCCCCGCAGTCCCGGCGCTTAGGGTTAGGTCTATCCTTAATGTCGCAGGCAACTTTCTCCGGTCGCATGTACTTATTTTTTGAAGCTCAAACTAAGAGCGAAAAATAATAAAAAATACCGCGAAGCCGTTTCGCTAAGTAGAACGTCCTTTGGCCGAAATAAAGCCTTCCTTTGAGTCGATTCGCGAGGGCGAAGCCTCTTCGTTGGAAGGTCTTGGCACCCGAACAAAGCCCTCTGATGGCCCCCATCCGAGTGGAAAGAGACCACAAAAAACTGCTCAAGAGAAGGTCCTTCTACCAAACGAGAAACTTATGAGGATTCTACAAAAGAGAACAAAGCCTGTTCGTGAGCTGCTGCGGAACAAACCCTTCTCAATGCTCAACTCAAGAGCGATAAGTACCACTTTTTTTTTTTTTTTTCATCCTCCGGCGGATGGGTACCACTTAAGCCTGTTCGATAGAAGACAGTCTTTCTGCTAAACTCTCTGAAAGCTCGACCGCGAGGGCGAAGCGTGTCGTTAGAAGATCCTTGTACCGAACAAAGCCCGTCTGAAAAACCCAACTCGGGGTGATGTGGCCACGAAGCCTGGTCGTTAGAAGGCCTTTCCACCGAACACAGACCTTTGAAAGCACAACTCGAGCCAACCAATATTGCTTTCAAATCCTGGCCGTTGGGAAGGTCTTTCTACCTAACAAAGCCCGCTGAAAGCTCTCCACCACGAGGGCGAAAACTGTCGCCAGAAGATCCTTCCAACGAACAAAAATCCGTCTAATGCTCAGCTTGAGCGCTAACCACCGTGTGGACGAACCGTGTTCGATAAAAGTTCGTTCTACCACACAAAGCCCTCTGGAAGCTCGAGTACGACTGAGAAGTCTGCTCAGCAGAGAGCCCGCTTCTACCGAGCAAAGTCCCCTAAAAGCTCGAATTGCACGAGAATGCTCTCAGCCCCGAAGGGGTCGGGAAACGCACGCAACCACCACGGCGAGCAGAGATCGCGGGAGCTCGCGCTGCAATTGCCACGGGAGCACCGTTGTTTCAGCGACCGACTTAAAGCTAAATACGACACATACATTCGTGGAAGCGTGGTGGACTTAGGATTCATCTTTTTGCACCCGCCGGATGACAAACAAGAACAATGTCCAGGAAGGATGCCGCCCAAAATGAACGACCGCCCACCGCACCTTTGTCTGCTTTGGCACCTTATTTGGTGAGGCGCTGGACTCCGACAAAACTCTAGCGCCTATATTGCCGCCGTGTCTCGCTGCGATATGAGCGCGACTAGTCCTTCACTAAACCTTAATGCTAACCCTAACCCTTACCCTAACCCTAACCCTAACCCCCACTCTGACCCCTATCTCCCCACCCTAACCCGTCTGTCACCTATCTCTAAACCTGACCCGGTATCGACGGATCACCCCACCTTGTCTGCTTCTGTACATCATAGGAGAGGCGTTGGCGTTCAAACTCTGGCGCCGATATCGCCGCGTCTCGCTCCAACATGAGCGCGACTAGTCCTTAACTAAACCTTAATCCTACGCTGACCCTGAAACCTAACCCTGACCCTAACCCTAACCGCAACCCCTACCGTAACCCCAACCCTAACCCCAACCCTAACCCTCGTAACCCCAACCGAAACCTCTACCCCTCACTCTAACCCCTCTCTTTCCACCCTAACCCCCCTCTCACTTATCTCTAAACCAGACCCGTTATCGATCGACCACCCCACCTTTGTCTGCTTCTGCACTACATTGGAGAGGCGTTGGATTTCAAACTCTGGCGCCGATATCGCCGCGTCTCGATTCAACATGAGCGCGACTAGTCCTTCACTAAACCTTGATCCCACACTGACCCTAAAACCTAACCCTAACCCCAACCCTAACCATAACCGCAACCGTAACCGTAACCTCAACCCTAACCCAAACCCTAACCCTCGTAACCCCAACCGTAACCTCTACCCCTCACTCTAACCCCTCTCTCTCCACCCTAACCCCCCCCTCACTTATCTCTAAGCCAGACCCGTTATCGATCGACCATCCCACCTTTGTCTGCTTCTGAACTTCATTGGAGAGGCGTTGGACTTCAAACTCTAGCGCCGATATCGCCGCGTCTCGTTCCGAAATGAGCGAGACCAGCGCTTCAATGCGGTCTCGATCACCGTTCATGTTTTTAACGCTGCCCAGCCTCGTCAAGTCGGATGGTCTCCTGCGAATGCGCGCGCGATAGAAAAAAGAAAAGAAAAAAGGCAGTTCCTTCGTTTTTTCCCCCACCCATTATGTCAGCAAATACGTTGCAGCGAAGCACAAATGGGTGACACGAACGCAGCACACCTTTGGGGGTTCAAGGGAAATACGTGTAGAACATTCGACCCCCGTTACGGTAGGTTGGCCAGCATTCTGAACAATTTCGACGGTGGAAAAAACCGTGGCTTTGAGCAGTTTGATCCGTGACATGTGCTACGGAATACCTACGGAGTGGGTCCAACCGCTCCGTAGAAAAACCACTCTTCACGATTCCAACCGCGCAGTTATAATCCATATGGAGCGGGGCGGTTTTTTTATAATTTCGCGGAGCGGATATCCGCACGTCGGGAAACTCATCGATTATTGCGGAGTGGATATCTGCCCTTGAAAATGTCACGGAGCGGAGGGGATTTTTCTAGTGTGTTACGGAGCGGAGCGGATCGGTTATCCGCTTTTCGGAAAATGCACGGATTGTCACGGAGTTGATATCCGCCGCTACAAATGTCACGGAGCGGTGCGGTTTGATCTAACCGCCCCGTAAAAAACCGCTCCGCGGATATATTCTCACTCCGTACAATTGTAAACATCCCTGAATTTATCGAACTCACAGCTGACGTATTTATAGTTCAATTTTGTAATAAAATGAGCCGCTTCGAGACTTCAGAATGGAAAAATGTCCGAAGAAGGCGACGACTCTAGCGTCGGCCAGACATGCGAAGCAAAACCCCCAGAAGCTGGGGTAGGGTATCGCACGCAGCAGTGCCCGGTCTTCAACGGAATGGGCTGCGCGACACGCGCGCTGCACAAACGAGCGAACGGACGGTCGCTGCGAGCACGTACCTACGTACGTACGAGAGCACACAGTCAGCCAGTTCAATCCCATTTGCGACTGACTTCAAGAGGAGACTTCAAGGGGGAAGCGTGTCCATCGGAGGTGGTGATTCCATCGTCGGCCATACATGCGAAGCCATAACATGACCCTAAGTTGCTGGGGTATAGGGTTGCATGCATAGATGGAGTGCGCCCGATCTTTAACGCAATGCGCTGCACGACACGCACGAGCGCTGCGAGACCCTACTCGTACAACGCGCTTACGCCGTAAAGGCCGGGTGGCAACAAAAAATACCACGGATGTCATGTGTTCTGTCGCTATGCCTGGTAGGTACCAGCATGGGCCCAAATGTAGTAAACGTTGAAATTTAATGTTAGTTATGGAAAATTTCTTATATTAAGACCCATGGCAGTAAACATACATTAGACTAATGTTTTTATTTTTTATTATTATTATTTTTTTTCATCCCATTTGTTATCCTCGCACCACTCTCGCGCTCCCTCCCAGTAGTAACTCAGATCCGGGGTCACATAGCGGGCCCTCCTCCCTCCTCCCCATCACGGTACGTGCTTCGTTTTTATTGCGAGAAGAACTCAGCATTTTCATCCCTCGTCGACTCGCGTCGAAATGTGCGACATTAATTATTACACCCCTTTGAGAATTTCAGAGACGGAATCTACGATTCCAGCGTCGGCCGTGCGTACGAAGCAATCCGAGGTGCTCGGGTAGGGTGGCATGTATAGATCGAGATCATCCCATTTGCGACTTCGGAGGGGGACAATGTCCTAAACGAAAGTTAGTTTCCGATTCCAGCGTTGGCCGTACGTGTGGTATATACAAAGCTCAACTCAAGCTTGTGGAGTAGGGTGGCATGCGCAGGTAGACCGAGGAGTGCCCGACCTCCAACGCGAGGAGGCTAGCCGCACGACACCCGCCCATCCTGCATTGAATGGCACTACTTGTATTATGGCGTGCACATCGTAAAGGCCGGTTGGTAAATACCACGGATGGAATGTATCTGATCTGTTGCTATAGCTGAGTCTCAAGGGGTACAGCTAATAATGCCCACTCAGTGATCAGCACATAAATCCACACACCCACCCACCGACTCATAGGACCACACGTATCCTTCCCAATGCGAGACATGGTAAAACGTTCCTCGCTGCGTTTGCTGAAGAACTCCTAGTAGATCCCCCCTCCTCGCCCAATCAGCACTCCTTTAAGAAGATCGTCGTGTTGTCCAGCGGCCCGCAGTATGTACCAGTTGAGGCCCACCGCTATGCCGTTTTGAGGACCCACTGCTATGCAGTCCTGTAGACAACTGCTGGCCAGTCCGCACGAGAGCTTGTGCTACTATCCGCCGGGAGCAGGGGGGCAACTTGTGACACAGCTCGACGATATTTTCGTTGTTTTGCCTTGACCTGCACGGCAGTTTTCCGGTGGACAATCGGGCTCCCCGGATCCAATGCGGACACGATAGCACGGTGCTGCCGTGAGCTTAGGTGGCTACCCCTCGCGCCGGCGTATGATCTTCGTTCCAGCACTGTGAAATGCGTGTAAGGTTCTGCTGGGGTGAAGAGAGCTTCGAGAGCTCGAGTGGAAGGAGGCTCGCGATCTCGAGAGAGAAATTTGACGGTTTCACAGAAAACAGCATGCGACCGCAACTGTTGGAACTCCTTTCACAAAAGTATAACATCGAACCATCGAACATCGGATGACGGACCGAGTAGGAGTATTCAGTTTTCATTGTCGGATTTTCGGTACGGGTGTTCGGTATGTTTTCGTGTAAATGTGTCCTTTACTTGTACCTGCATGCGGTATGCGGCGGTGCGGGACGGTTGTGGCTCTGGAACGGCGATTGCTTACCATTGGGCTAGAACCAAGGTTGTTCATGAGCCAGGAGCACAAATCACCACCGTGCACCACCCCCAGCTTCGCATTTCTCAGCCGTTGCCGATCAAGCTCATTCTCCGAAAATCGAGTTCAAAATTCAAAACTGATTCCCTTATTTCAAAAGTTTCCGAATTTTCAGCATGACACATGCCGCAGACCAGCCACGAACTCCCAACCAATGAAAAACTGTAATTATAGACGACAGACCAATCGGCAACTTCGTTCAGGAAATGCTCCAATTGCTCAAAATGTCAAACAGCAAACAGCAAACGCCACATCAAACCACATCACAGGCGGAGGTCCTGTACGCTGTACGCTCAGCGATCATGGAGAAGGAACCAAGCCCGGGCCGCCGAGACACCCATGGCCCAAACGCCAGGTGAGCTAGCTTGCCTCCCCTTTTTTGGCGCGCCCAAGGTTAATCGAATTCAGAGGGGGAAAACAGCTACACCCATACCTGGTATACCACAAGCTATAAGCCACACCCCGCCGTTGAAAGTATCGTCTACAAGCCTAGTGTACACAGAATACAGCCAAGGACCCGCGTTAGTGCGGTACATGCAGTGCGTGTGCCCACTTTATTGCTGTGCATCATGCTCGTCGGAAGCACAACCTATGATTTAACAATACCGCACCATTCTTGGATAATGCAATATCCCTATTTAGTGCTAGTTCTGTAATCTGGCAAGGCACCGCGTAAAACCCCATCATAGAAGAAGTTCTTCGCGAGATGGCGTTGGGTGTTGCCCGCCCGAGTGCAGCAGCAGACCACTCTGGATGAAGTCCGCAGCAGCCCAACCTATGTTTGGAGCTTCGGAGAAGGAGGAACGGGGTAACCCTGCCAGCAACAGGTTTTGTCCTCCCCCCCCTGCCTTGGTTGGCTCCGACTACAGTCAGTCACTCGAGGCAGCAGTGGTTTACTTTTGAGTTTTGACTCTTTGTTTGGTACGAAGCCCAGCCGAGCCCAGTGATACCCATACTCGTGCTCGCGCAGAATACTTGATGGATAGCCTAGAGGCATAGACCGTCTCTAAAGACTTCTACAGAGAGCCGTTTGGCGTGTCCATCACGTGCTTGTTGCCCAACATGTGCGAGTTGCGCAACGCAACGCACCCCTGCCTGCTGTATGATACCTGGTACGTAAGTAACTATGTGGAAGCAGTGCCGATCAATGATGGACTTGCTTGGTTTTGTACAAAAATTCCAATTTCCGCTTTTTTGGCTCAGAGTCCAGGGGACCAGAGCTCTACAAACTAATCCAATCAAATCACTGCTCGTGCTGCCGCCGCCGCCGCCGCTGCTGCTGCTGCTGCGAGTCTGCTACTCGTACACAGCAGTAGCAGCGGTACACGTGAAGAGCTTCTGAACGACCTGACTGCTACAGTAGTAGTCTAATGCTCGACTATTGGGGGCCGTATGGTTTGCGTCGGCTATTGGAATTCGAATTTCTGCTTTCACACAATCACCCCCCCCCCCCCCCCCGGTGCTTCTGTACCGGGGGAAAGAAGGCCCCGGGGGGAAAAGAAGGGAAGAAACCTGTGACCACAGCTTTGTCTAGGAGGTCGCTGAGAGTTAAACCTCTTATGGGTTGAGCTGTAGAGTAAACATCGATGATTTCAAATACATAAATAAAAAAAAATGGAATATAACGACAGCGGTCAGCATCATGTAAAGTGGCACCAGAATGGACCTGGCACATCGTCGGCTGACTCCCGATTTCACTTTTTATATGTTTCTGGTGGAGGCATGAATTGCGTCAGCTGTGATATATGCGTGTACCACCTTTTTTGGTTTGTGTTTTTTCCCTGGGGTATTCCTCAGCTCCAGAGTGACTGGAGCCTGTCCTGTGACCACGGACTTGATTATGCGAGTTAATGCGAAAACAACAACACCAACAACAAAGTTGGGATCCATTTCAGTCAGGTTCCATCATATCTCAGAACTGCTCCAATTGGCTGATGTTTTTCAATTTTTATGAAAAAGGAAAAAGCACGAAGCACCAACAGACTACAGCAGAAACAGTAGTGGAGATAGTTTCTGCGATTCTCGTAGACCTGGTTCGAATACAAGTATATAGTCTAAATATACCTGGTATATATTTTTTTAAAGAGCTAAAGTGTATTTTTCATTTTCTACATGGACTATAAAAAATGAAAAAAAATGTGCACTTCAGCTGTGAGATCGACCATGTTGTTATTCTCACATTAACTCGCATAATCAAGTCCGTGGTCACAGTACAGGCTCCAGTCACTCTGGAGTTGAGGAATACCCCAGGGAAAAACACAAACAACCCGAGGTGGTACACGCATATATCACAGCTGACGCAATCCATGCCTCCACCAGAAACATATAAAAGTGAAATCGGGAGTCAGTCTACGATGTCGACCATAAACGATTGGGGTACAAGGTCCCCTATGGGATGTGGTTGGGTTGAAACCCCGGGGAAAAGCAAGACAAAACTCTCGTAAAAACCGAAGAAAAAAACAATTGGCCACCGCACAAGTAACCCGGGAGGCAACACCGACCAGCCCATACCAGTTTGTGGGTTAGCCTATGGAGTGTGGAGTGTGGTGGAGTGTGGGGGTACGGCACGGCGTCTGTTCCGTCATTTTTCGTGTTCTTCCTACAATATCAGTCTCGTTTTCTTCTGTCGTGGGGTGGCATGGCGTGAACTCGCGCAACATGCCTGCTGGCGCCCGCTGCGCGAAACAGCAAGTCGGACCCGAACGTTGCGCCCGCGCAACAGCTATGATACAATATTTAATTAATGAGTGCACGGCTTTATGCCAACCTACTGAAGTATAACCGTCCAGCTACTGCCGTAACCTACTGTGCGAAAACTACTAGCTATAACGTAGCCTACTGATGTATAACCTTCCAGCTACTGCTCCTGTAACCTACCGTACGAAACCTCCTGCTGTGATGTAACCTACCGAAGCATGCGACCCTACTGATTGAAAAAATTCCAGCTACTGCCGTAACCCACTGTCCGAAAACCTGCCGTAACGTAACGCACCCGAAATATAACCTCTCAGCTACTGCTGTAATCTACTGTACGAAACCTACTCTATCGTAATCTACTGAAATATCCAAACGTACTGAAAGATAACCTACCAGCTACTGCCGTAATCTCCAGTACGAAACCTACGGTAATGTAACCTACGGAAAGATAACCTTCCAGCTACTGCCATAACCTACTATGCGAAACCTACTGTCACGTAGCCTACCGAAATATCGCAACCTACTGAAAAGACAACCTACGGGTTACTGCCGTAATTTACGGCACGAAGCGACTAATACACCAAACTACTGAAACATTGCCGTCCGGCTGCTGAAGTAACCTGTACGAAACCTGCTGATGTATTACACACAAGATAACAAACACACACCCCTCGGACGATTCCAAAGGAGATTATCTCGACATCGGGGATACTGCAACTATTGGGGCTGTGAGTTGGCTGGAGTTCCCGGCTAGGTATTAGTTGGCTGGCGAAGTCAGCGAACTAATTAACTTCAGTCGAGTCGTTGGCTGGCTAGGCATCCCTGTGTTCGCGGCGTGGTAGTATCAGAAGTCGCCGGGAAATACATACCTGGTACCCCGTACCCAACAAGCCTTCCTACAAACAAAGAAACCCAAATAGGAAAATAGTTGGGTAGTTGGCACCGCCGCAGCTAACTACAATACCTTGCCAGCTCCAGCTCATGACTAGCTGGCGACTTGCTTACGATTAGTACAGATACTCACAGGTCTGGCAAACGCCGAGCGATTTGTCTATGAAGAGATTTTATCAGAGATATTCCCCTCACTGTTTTTTCGAAATGCCCCCCCCCCCCATCCCCTGGTTTTCTTTTAGAGTATCGGCTGTGGAGTTCGTACTGGGGGGTAGTCACTTCTTGAACGTCCTGCTCTATTTCGTACTATTAATGGCATACACTTTACTCGTACCGTTTGCTTGGTTGCGTTGCACCCTGAGCTCTTTTTCGTCGGCCCAAAATGTGTGGACTGTGTTCGGTACGGTTCCGGAAGGCGTCGAACTCTCGACCTCGCGATTAACAGTCGCACGCTCTGCCACTGAGCCGCTGGGGAACCCTACTGACAAGCCTCTTGATCTCGACACCGACACCACCTTTCCTTATTAACACGTTTGATGAAGGTGGACGAGAGTGTAAAAAATTAAAATTGTGGGAAATGCTGAACCCTATGCACGAAAAATATGGAAGGCAAGTACCGGGGGAAGGGAAGCCTGTGACCAGGGCGTGTTCAGAAGGTCGCTGAGGGTATATCACCTCTTGCGAGTTGGGCTGGAGAATAAAAGTGTTTGAAAAAGAACTAAATGTAGCAATTAAATAAACACGTTGTACTATCAGTAACAAGGGCGTGTTCAGTTGGGTGAGTAGTTTGGGCAAAGGGTATGGCATCCAGTATCCTGTTACAGGGCAGGGTGTAAAGTGACAGGGCCTCATAGAACTACATCGCCGCAAGGATCGTGTATCATGCATACGGTGTGTTTGGTGGGAAAATGAAGCGTTGACGTTATCAAAGACGGTTGTTGTTTTCAAGATTATACGTCAGTTGCATGCTATAAATAAATTACGCGACGGCAAGACCAACCACGCTCACCCTGCATATGCCGTGTGGAGCGGCTTCCTTCGTCAGAACGATTTTCCACCCCAACACAGGCGGTCCAATGACCATCAGAGAGCCTTGTTACCCGACATCACCTTGTGATACCGTAGGGCGTGACCGTCGTGACATCGGACTTTTGCTTCCAGCTCGCCTGCGTGGGCCCGGGAATGAGTCGAAACGGATGTGGGGTTTTGTAAAGAACGTGGAGAGGTCTTACGAAATTCGATGTCACGGCGGTTACGTCCTACTGTATCACAAAGCGATGACGGGTAACAGGCTCTCTCATGGTCTTCGGGCCGCCTTTTTTAGATGGAAGATCGTTCTGACGAAGGAAGCCGCTCCACACATCATATTCTTGCGTATAATAAGGTACGTTAGCGTAACCTACTGAATTATGTAGGGCCAGGCGCTGGCTGAATCAGCCAGCAGCGATTATGCTGTCAAAAAATATCAATCAGTATACTGGATTGCAGCAGTATGCTGGCCGAGCGAAGTGAGAAACGCCGAGCGAATCGAGCAACGCCGCGCAAACCGAGTAGCGCCGAGCGAACCGAGTAACGCCGAGCAAGCCGAAAAACGCCGAGCGAACCAAGTAACGCCGAGAAACCAAGAAACGCCGAGCGAACCGAGTAACGCCGAGAAACCAAGAAACGCCGAGCGAACCGAGTAGCGCCGAGCGAACCGAGCAACGCCGAGCAAACCGAGTAACGCCGACCGAACCGAGTAGCGCCGGGCGAAGCGCGTAACACCGAGCTAACCGAGTAACGCCGGGAAAACCGAGTAACGCCGAGCGAACCGAGTAACCCCGAGCGAACCGAGTAACGCCGAGCGAAGCGCGTAACGCCGAGCAAACCGAGTAACGCCGAGCAAACCGAAAACGCGGAGCGAACCGAGTAGCGCCGAGTGAACCGAGTAACGCGGAGTGAACCGAGTAACACCGAGCGAACCGAGTAACACCGAGCGAACCGAGTAACGCTGAGTAAATCGAGTAACGCCGAGTGAACCGAGTAGCGCCGCTACGAACCGACAATTGCCATATTTTCAAGGTCTACGAGTATAGCGTGAGCGCGCAGCGCACGCGCAGTGGTACGAGTACGAGGATCATGCTGCGCCCATCCCGTGCGAGAGTCTTCGCGTTGTTGTTGTCGTTCGGATACCAATTTTATCATCGCCACCCAGCAGCAAAGGTTCCAGGAGGCGGTCAGTCACGGGAAAACGTCCAGGGGTCAAGAGTGTCGAAGCAATCGCTCCACACTAAAACCCAGTAGTTCGACATCGGTCTGGGTAAATTGTTGGAAAATTGCCGTCGGTCAAGGGGTCAAAGTGCCGTCTCCTGACGTCCTTGCCCAGCGGTGGCCGATGCCGTAATCGTCAATTTTCGTGATGAATTTTTCCGTCTGAAGTCCTCTAAGGGGTTCACCCCCATCCCTCAACCCACGTGTAGTGGTTTTTTGTGTGCCATGTTTTCGATTGACACTCACAGCTGAACGTTGCCGGATGGCAGACATCCTGACTTCCACAGCTGTCTTGTCTGCTTCCCCCCCTTCAATGCGGGTTATATGAACGTTGCCGGATGACATCCTGACTTCAACAGCTGTCTTGTCTGCTTCCCGCCCCCCCTCAATGCGGGTTATATACAGCGTACCAAGGCTATCATAACACCGTTGTAGAATCCCCCCTACTAATACTATACCGTACCAAGGCTATCATAGCATCATCATAGCATCATCATGACAACATCATCATAACACCGTCGTAACATCCCCCCTACTAATACCATACCGTACCAAGGCTATCATAACACCGTTGTAACATCCCCCCTACTAATATCATACCGTACCAAGGTGCCCAGAACGATTGGTAGTCGTGTTTTGAGATTATGGTATCAGCAGGGGTGTCACTTACCTGTGTCCGTCACGAGGGCATACACAATCCTGTAGAACGCGTGAGATGCAAGTGTCACGCGCAGCTGGCAAATATGAATCTCGATGGAAAATAATTCCGATTTCACAGCTGTTGAAATGTGTTCTTCTTTTTCTGAAGTACTGGTACGTAATATGATATGATTGCCTCGTAGAAACTCACCTTGACGCCCATCCCAAGCAACCATTGTTTTAAGGCTGGCTCTTTTTCGTCTCGTACACCGTCTGAATCAACGATAGCGCTCAATAGCGTAAAATTCCTGATATGTTGTAAGGTATACTGCCGTCACGACTTGGCCCCAGCTTCAACAGAATGGGTGATAGCCCACACCAACTCCTCGCCGCTGGTCGCTCTCGTGTATACCGGTGCATAGCATGGGCATGGGACGTATAAACCTCGAGCGAGGCGTTTTTGGGACAACCTGTTTAGAATTCGTGGGCGACAATTTGAAGTAGTCCCAGTCTTAAGGTGAATACATGCCAGGTATAGTTGTACTCAATTTTGCCCCCTCCCTCTCCCTTTTCCCCTATCCCCCTTTTCCCCACCTGGCGGCGTTTCTGCTGCTCGCCCTGGTTTGGTAAACACACGTTTTAGGATGGGCATGGGAAGCAAGACCTCTAGCAAGGCGTCTTTGGGGGGAGCCGCGGACGAGAACGAGCGGCTGCATTGCGTCATCACTGAAAAGGATGCTGCCATCACCGCTTTGCAGGTATAGGGAACGCCTTGTACCAGTCCGAAAAATAAATATAAGCTCGATGTGATTAGTGCTTGGAAATATGCTAAACTCCCGAGTCCTTAGGTAGGGGATGATAAGTCAACACCCACGGGTCAACCAATGGGATGTTCCAATCCTTGATCTATCTGCATGGCTATACGATTGTTATCGATTCTTAGGTTTATGCTAGCAGTACTGCATGGCCTCGATTCCATATCGCGCTTGTATATATATATATATATTTTTTTTTATTTTCGTCGAGCTTGTGGTTATTGTTGGACTGGCATGTTTCTTAGGGTAACGTGCCGCATTTAGCGTTTTAGGGCTCTGAATCAGAGCGAAAATTCGAGTACGATGTGGTCGATTCCCGAAAAGCCGATTAAGCGTTTGTTTTCAATAGATCCGCCCCGGTTGCAGCCTCCCCCCCACCTCCCCACCCCACCCCGCTCCCCCCTCCCCCACCACCCCCACCTCCTGCCCCAATCCCCACCCCCTACCTCCCCCTCCTTCCCCTCCGCCTCCCTATCCCCCTCCCCCCCCCCTACTCCCCCTCCCACTTCTCTTCCTCCTCCGCCTCTTACCATTACTGCTACCGGTACTACTGTACTACTGTACTACACCCCCCCTATGGTGGAGGTTTCTCTATTAGGACTTGGAACGGTGCTCCGTTTCGAAAGGGATGCGTGGTCAACGGTCAAATGACTAAGGCAAGCAGCAAAGGAGTACGCCCCCCCTTAACATGCCCCCCCCCCTCCACCGCCCCATCCCCATCCCCGCCATCGCCACCGCCACTGCCTTCCATGTGGCAGTTCGAAGTTCAGCGACTAAGCAACGAGCTGGCGTCGCACACCCGGGTGGCGAAGAGAGAACATCCTCTGGAGCCGGTAATCCACCTCGTTGACGAGCAGGGGTCGGGGCGACCGGGGGGGCACATGGGAAGGACGGCCAGCATGGCCACGGCTACGGCGTTGAACAGCCTGCGCCCGGGGAGGAAGCACGATGAGATGGCACAACGGGTCATCCGGATGTTCAAGGTAGGTTTGCTAATCTTATTGGCTAGCCGTTATGCTATAATATGCTGTGTTTGTTTTGGCGTTTTTTTTTGCGTGTTTAAGAGTACATTGTAATTATTTTGGCATAATTGGGCGTTTTTTAGGCCTTAGAAATGGCATATATATATCTTGTTTGAGCCTGATAATGACGGCTAGCATGGCCACGGCTACGGAGTCAAACAGCCTGTGCCCGGTGAGGAAGCATGGCGACGTGGCACAATGGGTAAGTTTACCGGTACAGTAATGATCCCTCTACAGCAACGCCGACTGAGTAGTGCCGGTTGCCCGCTATGGTGCCGGTGAAATGGCTTGGCACGCATGAGAACCACCGGCGGTGTCAGTATGCGGAACAGTGCCGGTTGCCGCTATAGTGCTGATGTTTTCCTGCTGGCACATACCGGCACTACAGAGAGACCACTAGTGCTGTAGTGGTGTAGCCGACTTGGGCATCTTTTGAATTTTTCGCTGACCGGAGAGCGACCTCCCGTAAACATAGTATACTGCAGACTAAGAGAGACGTCTTGACGCGCTCAACATGCCCGGTCTCCTTTTTTATGAATGTTTTTGTTGTAACCCTCCTTGAGACTTTTGTCTCCCTTCCCCTCCTCCTAGCCTCCCTTCCCCCCACCCACATCCCCACCCCCGCCCGTCTCCTTCCGTAGACTTTTGTGTCCTACCTGTCTCTCTTTTCCCCAAACCAACGCCATCTCCCCACCCACTCTTCCCCCTGCCCGTCCCCTTCCCGGACCTTCCCGTTCCCTCCTCCACTTCCTCCCCCTTCTCCCCCCCCCCGCTTTACCCCCCCTCCCCCCCCTTTTCTCTCCCCCCTCCTTTCCTTCCCCCCCCCCCTTCTCTCCCCCCCGCCCCCCCACTTCACTCCCCCCTCCCCCGCCACTTCCCTCCCTCCCCACCCCTTTCTCTTCCCCCTCCCCCTCGGTTACGACCAAACACTACAGACGCCGAAAGACCACGCTACGTACCTCACGTCCAACAAATTTGCGCGCGACATGCTACGGCTGTGCGCGAGAGCTGGGCCGATTTTCGAAAACGAACCTCGGTGTATTTTCATCCAGTCCCCGGTTTACGTCTTCGGCGACATCCACGGGAACTTGGAGGTGCGTGGAAGGGAGGAGCGGAAGCAGTACGTAGTACCGGCATGAATGGCGTGGAGGTCGTGTGGGGTGGGAATAGGTTGGAGTGAGGACCTGTCAATTATCCAAGCGGTTTCACTTCCTGGGTATACCGGGGAGAGTGTTTTTCTCTTTCAGGCGGATCGAACCAGTATTTTGTTGCTTGCCTTGGTCATTTGACCATTGACCACGCATCCTGTTCGAGAAGGGGGGGGGGGGAAGTGTATCTTCATAGATGAATCGCGTTGTAGTTTAATTCAGGACGCCGGTTTACGTCTTTGGCGACATCCACGGACACTTGGAGGTGGGGGGGTGGGGTGGTAGGGTGGGGGGGGGGGGAATGGCAGGCGGATATGGCAAGGGGGGAGGTTTGGGTGGAGTGGGGGTTGGAGTATTATCTTCAAGACCAAGCAGAGACATTCACAGAGACTTGGAGGAGGTGGGTGAGGAGTTGACGGGGGATGGGAGTTTGTGCGTTTGTGCGTGTAGCTGTTTGTATGCAAGTTGTGGAGGTGGTCCCTTTGCTGTTGTCTGCCTCCTTTCCCCCCCCCCACTCCCCGTATCCTGTTTCCCTTTTTTTTGGCGTTCTGTCTTTTGTTGTTCATGTGTTTTTTTCCGTAGTTTTCGTTTTTGCCTCTCGTTAGTTTTGATTTTTTGTTCCGTCTGTCTTTTGGTGTGGGCTATGTTTTTCGTTTTTGCCTTTTGTTAGTTTTGATTTTATATTTTTCCGTCTGTCGTTTGGTGTGGGCTTCGCATGTAGGTCTGTTTTTTTTCTTTTTTGACGCTGCCGATTGATTCGCGTTTTTTATCACCTTTTCACAGGACTTGAATTTCTTCGCTGACAACATCTGGAAGCTGGGCATGAACTTGACGGCGGGAAAGTTCCTCTTCTTGGGAGACTACGTCGACAGGGGCATGCTGGGCCTCGAGTGCTTGGCGTACCTCTTCGCGCTGAAGGTACTTTATTGTTGCCTAGTGAAGCACATTTTCGTCGTACTTTTTGTATAGGAATGTTACATGTTGCCTTTAATATGTAATTTCGGCGACCATGTCGACAGGGGCATGCTGGGCCTCGAGTGCTTGGCGTACGTCTTTGCGCTGAAGGCACTTTATTACGCGTTACCTTGACGATGGTAGTATTACGTGTTGACTTGCTGAAGATAGATTTACGTTAGTTGAAGGTAGCATGGAACCTGTTTTATCGACGACTACGTCAACAGGGGTGTGCTTGGCTTCGCGTGCTTGCCGTACCTCTTCGCTCTGAAATCAGGTTTTAATTTCGCCTTTGTGACCAACCCTATTGAGGGAGATTAGAGTGGGAAGGGGGAGGGAAGAGGAAAAGCGGAGGGGTGGAGGCATAGGGAGCGGAGGGGGGCAGGGGGGGTCGGTTTGCTGCTGCTTTATATTTTTTTTTTTTCAGTTTTTGGTATTTCTTTTTAATTTTAAAGTTATTCAGAACGTCAATGGGAGCCAGCTCGAGTTTTCTAGTGTACGATTTACACGACGCCAACTAAAAAGAGACCTCCTTCGAGACGGCTGACGCCTTTTCTTTACTCGTCCAAACTTTGCGAATTTTTCCATTTTCGATTTTTGATCCGAATCAGCCGCCTGGTTTCTTCGCGTTTCACGTCTTTCCTTCCCCCCCCCCCAAACCCCTCCCTTTCCTAATCCTCGCCGTTTCCGTACAACGCCTTTGTTAAGATCGAAAACCCAGATAAGATTTTCATGCTTCGGGGCAACCACGAGCTGAGGGACGTAAATGGATGGGTGGAGCACTACGGCGAGCGATCGTTCCTGTGGCAATGTCAGGTGACAGTTTTACTGCTACTGTCTTTTTGGTCCACCGCCTTGTTATTTATTTATTTTTTGTTTTGCTGTTTCAACATAATACGAGTGTGAGTCGTTCAACGTAATACGAGTGTGTTGTGCTGGACGAGCCCATCACCTTTTCGATTACGCCCCCCCCCCCCCCCCCCCCCCCCCCCGCTGCACGACCGACCTACGAATATCCGAGAAGTAGACCTCAGTCGGTTTAGGGGAGGCTTACGGTACAACAGTTGGTATTGTGGAAATGGAGGCGTTCTTATGCACTTGCTAGAAAAACAAAACCACTACAAGTACGGCAGTGGTCCCCCTAATAGGTAGTCTTGAGTAAAATGCGGTATCCCGGGATAAGGCGGTCCAAAATCGCTTCGCGTTGCTGGGGAATTGCGCTCATAACCCGGAGAGGAATAATGCGGCTTCTACCAGTAAGGCGGTCATGTTGCTCTCGCACACCACTGCCTGACTGGGTGCCCCCTTCTGTGTAGACGATTTTGTACTTTTTTTGTCTTCTCCCCTCTAACCCGCCACCCCCGTCCGCGTCCGCGTCACCGCGTCACCCCCCCCCCCCCCCCCCGTCCGCGTCACCGCGTCACCCCCCGCCCCCCCCCCCCAACGCACCACCGCCTCCTCCTCCCCGTCCACTTCCGCCTCCGCCTCCTTCTGTTCCCCACCTCCGCGCGCGCCACAATTCCTCCGCCCCCCCCTACCAGGACCGGTTTGGGGAAGACTTGGGAGAGGAGGTGTGGGAGGGGTGCAATGCCGTTTTCGACCGACTGCCGCTGGCGACGGTAATTGACCACGACATCTTCTGTGTCCACGGCGGCATCCCCCGCCCCCTTCCGGACTCCACATCCAGAGTTCAGGTGAGAAGAAGGCGGTGTGGGGTTGGGCGGGGTGGGGGTGAGGCGTGCCACGATCGGGGTGCAGTGGTTACCCCGGTTTAAGAGTGCCCCGTGACAAGCCGAAACCAGCGCCCTTAACCCCTTTAGAGCCCCCGAACCCCTCCCTATACGAAATCCAACTAATCTTGTCCCCCAAAACGGGTTTCCAGTTGTAGCGGGGTTAACGCCTTTTCAGCTTGCATACATTTTTTTTTTCAAGTTACTTGAAGTTTGTATAGGGAGGACATTGGGGTTCCGAAGCGTTTATCTACACATTGCTTTTATCTGTAGTGGGAAGATATAATTTTGTGTAGGCGGGAGATGCCGATTTCGACCGCTCTTGGGTCCCGAACGCTCTTGAATCGGGGTACCGCTGAAAGCCCTTTTTTGCGGACAAATTTACTTGAAGTTTACATAAGGAGGATGTTTGGGCTCCGAACCGGTTATCTACGCGTTGCTCTTATCTGTTGTGGGCATATATATCGTTTATTAATGGTCTAGGCGGGACATGCCGATTTCGACCGCTCTTAGATCCCGAACGCTCTTATCCTGGACGCTCCTAAATCGGGGTCCCCACTGTGTATCGTTTTCTCACGCGTGCTACGATGGAGGTGCGCCAGTTTTTTTTCCAATACTACCCCTCAATTTGGGAGCTTAAGACCTCTCCCTCCCAAAAACTGATTTGGAGAAAAATAAACCTGCTTCATCGCGGATGAAAAATCCCATGGCCTAGGTACACAACGAGAATCATGCAAAATATAATGGCCTATTATTTATTTATTTTCCGCCGATTTCCATTTTCGCCAAAAAAGGGTATACCTCTATCGTGGGACACTTGTTCTGGCCGATGAGTTTCCGACTGAGCGTGGACCTCATCTGAGAAATTACCGTACCTGAGAGAAAGTAGGCAAATATCGTTGGAATCTTTTTTTTTTTCATTTACATGTATATACTCGTATGTATTTTTCTTCTAGCTTGCGTCAGCTGTAACTTCGGCATATTTTAGGGTAGATACTCATCTTTGCAAGCTGCGTCGTCTGGTTGCGGTACCTATCCAGGCCATGAGACTGTCCATCGGGTTTTTCATTTACTCATCCCTTTGGAGCCCCAAAAACCCTCCCTGTACCTGGTTCCAAGTAATGTTTCCCCCAAAATGGGTTTCCAGTTATAGAGGCCTTAAAATTAACCCCTTTACAGAGCCCCCAAACCCCTCCCCATACTAGTTCCGAATAATGCATCCCCCCAAAATGGGTTTCCAGTTATAAAGGCCTTAATATTAACCCCTTCTTAGAGCCCCCAAACCCCTCCCTGTACCTGGTTCCAAGTAATGTTTCCAAAATGGGTTTCCAGTTATAAAGGCCTTAAATTGACCCCTTTTTAGAGCCCCCAAACCCCTCCCTGTACTAGTTCCAAGTAATGTTTCCCAAAGAATGGGTTTCCAGATATATAGGCCTTAAATTGACCCCTTTTTAGAGCCTCAAACCCCTCCCCATCCTAGTTCCAAATAATGCATCCCCCAAAAATGGGTTTCCAGTTATAAAGGCCTTAATATTAACCCCTTCATAGAGCCCCCAAACCCCTCCCTGTACCTGGTTCCAAGTAATGTTTCCCCCCAAAATGGGTTTCCAGCTATAAAGGCCTTAAATTGACCCCTTTTTAGAGCCCCCAAACCCCTCCCTATACTAGTTCCAAGTAATGTTTCCCAAAAAATGGGTTTCCATATATAAAGGCCTTAATTTGACCCCTTTTTAGAGCCCCCCAAACCCCTCCCCATACTAGTTCCAAGTAATTTCCCCATGGGTTTCCAGTTGGGAAGGCGTTTCATTTGATTCTTAAGGTAATTGTTTTGGGTACCTTAGAGAGCTCGTCAAACAAATAGCCTCAGAAAATTGTGGGTACACCCCTGTGTACTGTAACGTGGCGTGCGTCGGGTGTTCAGTTCAAGAAAGCCTCGGGCTGTGCACGGTCGGGGTCCTCCAGCAAGGCGGTGGTGTAAGGCGTGGGTGTGCGTGCCAAGGCAATTGTTACCGCCTTATTATTAAGGGCCCGAATTAACGAGGAACTTGCCAACTCGAGTTTCGTTTTCTGTTTTAGAATTGAATTTTAATTTGCGTCTGATTGACCAAAAAATGAATCACCAAGCAGGCATTCTCAGAATTATTACGAAAAATCAAATTCAACAAAGAAGTAAAAAAAGACTTCCTCGGTCGATTTTAGTCGAAAATCGAAATTCAATTTGGGGAGTTTGTCCACCTAGACATGGCTTGTTCTGTGTAACCGAAGCCGGCCACGCGAATTGGTGCCATGTCGTCGGCTGATTGAGAGGCGAGGAGCCACCATTGCGAGAGGTAGGACCACCGGAGCTGCCGCAGCGCGGCCTCCGAAGGTCCTTAGCACAGCGTAGACCACCTGCGACGCTTCGAAAACAATCGAGACCGCCGCAAACCCAGTTTTTCACCGCCCTGCACCTCGAAAGTTACACGACCAACTACCACATGATGACTTCGCTCAGAAGTTCGACCGCTATATCCCCGTCGCTGCTGCCCGTGTCGGGCGGCGGGGTGGCGCCAGCTCGTCCAAGAGACGCCTAGAGCCATAGTCTCCAAGCCGCTGCCGGCCAGAACAATCTGCCGCTAGCCGCGGCGCTCCAGGGAGGACGCGAGCCATCGCTCGTCTCGGTCGTCGCCCACGGGTGTTCGTTGACCCTTTTGCGTTTTTTTATTTTTTTTAATTTCTAGAACGCACTACGCCGTTCCTCGATTGAGAGGCAGAGTTCAATTTTTCGTGCATTTTTCATGAAATGAATAAAATATAAAATCCAATTTCGATATTCCGTGCTCTTCGTTAATCTGGGCCCTAATAGGGGAAATCGTCGGTAGCGCGAAGCGATTTTAGACCGCATTAAATCGGGATACCGCTTTTTCGCGGACCGCCTTCTTGGGGGGGCGCTACTGCTTTATAGATCTTGGGCCAGCTTCAACATCATGTTGAAAATAGCCCCCGACCTTGTGGGAAATTTCCCGGAATATTGCACAGTTCGTACAAATCATATATATCATCTGCAGATCATATGGATCATCTACAGATCATATTGATCACCTACAGAGTACATCCCGTACCTGCTGTTGTTACTTGTATGAGGTGTTCTGCAGGATCTGTAAACATGTAAACCAAAGAGTACAAATCCAACCTAGGAAACGTGTGTTAAATCGTACAGATCGCACGGCTTCCACCCGGTAACATGAGCAAGACCATACAGATCTTTCCTGAAATATCTCAGATCATCAAATGGGGATAGATAATCTGTCCGACGCAAATATCTCAGATCATCAAATGGGGATAGATAATCTGTCCGACGCGTGTAATATAGATGTGGACTACGCTCCCCTTGTTGTTGTTGTTGTTGTTGTTGTTGTTGTTGTTTTTGATGTTGATGTTGTTGTTGTTGTTGCTCCCACATCATTAGCTCGCGTGATCAATTCCGTGGTCACAGGACAGGCTCCAGCCACTCTGGAGGGGAAGATACCGCCAGGGACGAAAACGACAACCCAAAAGCGGTACGCGTATATAACCTATTCCTCACCGGCCCGTATCCCCCCTACCCCTCCCCCCCTCCCTCCCCTTACCACCTTACCCTTGCGCCCCCCCCGCGACCCTATCAGGACATCCTCTGCGTTCCTTCGGTGGCGGGGGTGTGCCCACCGAACGAGTACGAGACTTTCGAGTCGCAGCAGGTGGCTTCGGACTGCCTCTGGTCCGACCCCGCTAGGGATAACCAGGTACAGTGCCTGCTATTTTTTAACCGCCAACGCTATCCGCCAACGCTATCCCCATCACTATCGGCCACCACGATCCGCCGACGGTATCCGCCACCGCTGTTTTAACGTTTTTACCCTCTGTTCCCCGTCCCGGTGGAGTCCGTGGCGCCTTCCACCAGCCACTGCCGCTGTCCGCCACCGCTGTTTGAGCGCCATCCGATTTTTGTTGTTGTTGTTTTTCTTGGTCTAATCTCAAGTGTTTCGTCCCCACAACGGGTGTGTGCAGTAATAAAAAGGAATGGTATCCGCGGCGTCTCCACTGGCTGCCACCGCTACCCGTCACCACTGTCCGCCACCGCTGTTTTTTACGGCTTTGTCCTCTTTTTCCCGCCCCGCCACTGCTGATGTAGTTTCGAACGCCTTTGTCCTGTTTTTTCACCCTGGTGGTATCCGCTACCACTATCCACCACCTCGGTTTGAGCCTGAAGTAGATAGGCTTCGGGGAGAGCCTGCAAAGGGGAGGGGAGGGGAGGCGTTTTGCTTCCGAGCCAATGCTATCCGCTACCATTATACGCCTCCACTATATCCGCGACCTCTATCCGCCACTGCTCTCTTTTACGGCTTTTTCACCCCGCTCCAGCCGTGATCGCTTTAGAGCCCCAAAACCCCTCCCTACGCTTATTCCAAGTATTTTTTCCCCAAAAACGGGTTTCCAGTTGTAGAGGGGTTATTCTGGACCCTAACCTTAACCCCAACCCGATTCCCACCCAACCCAACCCTGCGGTAACCGCAGGAGATGAGCCTGGACTCGACGGGCTTTGGGGAGAGCCTGCGAGGGGGGGGCGCGATTTGTTTCGGAGCCAAAGCTATCGACGATTTTTTGACGCAGGGTAACCTTAGCTACATCGTGCGAGCGCACGAGGCGCACTCGGAGGGGGTTTCCTTGAGTAAGGGGGCCAAGGTTTTCACGGTGTTTTCTACGTCGAAGGACCACGGGCAGGGGTCGGGGGCCATGTGCGGCTGCATCCTGGTGGACTTTGAGAAGCTGCTGGTGAGTATGTGGGATTCGTTTTTTTTGTCAAGGCTTATTACTGCTTTTCAAAGTAACATTGCATTTTTTTTCTTTAACTGTGAGTGTTGGGGGGGGGGCTAGCGGGAGGGGAAGGGGGGGGTGCAGGGACGTTTGGAGGGGCAAAAATCGCGGCTGCTGTGGACACGCGCGTGCAGCATGCTTCGTGTTTTTTTGCGTCTTGAGGTCGACAGCTTCTGCATCGATTGATTCAGCCCCTGTATGCCGTATCTACTTTTTCAACCCCTCCCCTCCCCCCTATTCCCGAGGTGACTTACCGCTCTTCCAAGTACAAAACCCGCTGCACCCACCGTCGGGACAGCCTATCCTTCACCACGCTAATCTTAGACGAAACTTGACTTCAATTTTTGTAGATTTTTGTGAAAAGTTTTGTAGACAAAACAGTTTCACGAGTCGCGAACATGTTTCGTTTTTTTTGTCAACCCCTCCCCTCCCCCCTTCCCTTCCCCTCCCCTCTCCCATCCTCTGCTATTTCCCCCCCCCCCCCCCCCGCCCCCCCAGGTGATTGATCGCTCTTCCAAATACCAAAACCGCTACATGCGTGGTTGGGGCAGCTTCTGCCTTGATGCCCCAAGTCTACAGACGAATCGTGCTATATATATTTTTTTCAAAACTTTGCAATATCACGAGTAACGTCAAAATATCCACGTGGTGTTTTTGTCTCGCAAAAACAAAACGTTGACGTTGTTTTTGTCAACCCCCCGCCCTCCCCCGCCCCCCCCCCCCCCCCCCCCCCCCCCCCCCCGCCCGCCCGCCCTCTCCTCCCCCCTACCCCCCCAGGTGATCAACCGTTCTTCCAAGTACAAAAACCGCTACATCCACCGTCGGGACAGCCTCTCCCTTGCCGCCCTAAGCTTAGACGACAGGGATAAGCTGGCGAGAATTGGCGTCGTCACACACGCTCCAGAGGGTCTCCCGGAGGACGAGGAAGAGTATGATGACGATGATGACGAGGAGGACGACGGCGAGGAGGAGGAGAATGGCGGCGGGGGGAAGGGGGGCGCGGCGGCGAAGGCCGGAGGGAGTGATGGGAAAGGAGGAGGCTCCCGCGAGGGGGGGGAAGAGGATGGGAAGGGGGTAGAGGACATGGTGAGTGGAACAAGGCTTGGGTAAGCGGGGTACTCTCCTGTTTACTGCTGGGTATGAGCCACTCGCACGAGTGACTATCTACCTCACGAACAAATTGACCGACGCGTGCTAGGATATAGAGGTATACCGTTTTTTGTCGAAAATGGTTTCTAAATGACAGAGCTCCTTAACCCAACCTCGTCGGAAATAGTATTAATATTTTTTTGCATGATGATTTCTCGTTCTATGTGCCTACAGGTAGGCCGTTGGGTTTTTTCATCCGGGATCAAAGCGGTTTTGTTTTTCTCCAAATCTGTTTTGGGTCAAGACGGACATGTTTTGAACCTCCAAAATTGATGAACCTCAGAAAAAATGTGGTAGACCACTGATAGGGACAGCTTACGCTATACCTACAACGGGACCCGAAGGGTGCGCCAGCTAGCGTTGGGCTGCGAAAGCAACTGAGTTAAATCGACACACGACGCGTATGAAAATACGTGGAAGTGTGGTGAGCTAAATCTTTATTTTTCCCCATCCTCCGGAGGATAAAAAAAAAAAAAAGAAGGTAGACCTCTATCGGAACACCCTTCTGGGCGATTTTTTTTGGCGCAGCGTGGCTTACCACTCCGTTGCGGATTCGTAATCGAAAAACTAAGACGAGCATAAAGAGCTTTTCAAGGCCGCAAAGTAACGGGGGTGGCGCCGCTCGCGCGAGTGGCCCCGGTCCGAGCCACCGCAACGAAAGGTTCCCCCAGAGTGACACCCCCTCTTCGATGTAGGATAGGGTCGTGGCATTTTTTTTTCAAGACGCGTGCTACGATATAGGTATACCTTTTTTTGGCGAAAATGTTTTCCGTATGACGGGGTTCCTTAACCCGGTTAGAGCTCCCAAATCCCTCCCTATACTAGCTTCGAGTAAAATTGTCTCCAAAAAGGGTTTCCAGTTGTAAAGGCGTTAACCCCAAATCGTGGGAAAAAATAGGTCATTTTTTTTTTGTAAAGAATTCTGTCCAATTCGGGTTTTGAGTCAAGAAGGACGTTTCTTAACCTCTCCCAAAGCTAGGAACCCCAGAGAAAAAAATTGGTGTATGCAAGTCTATTTAAGTAGCACGCGTCAAAATGTCGAAAATGTGCTGTAGCTGTGAAATCGAGCGTTTTGTTGGAAACGCGTCTTTTGCAAGCCGCGTGCGATGCTTCGATGGCGCTTTCTACGGGCTGTGTATGGCATTTTTTTTGCCCTGGGGTGTTCTTGCACTCCAGAGTGACCGGAGCCTGCCTTGCCTGTCCTGTTGCCATGGACTTGAGTTTGCGAGTGGATGTGAAAACAATGTGTCCTCATGAAGGATATAGCTCGGGGGCTCACGCTCTTTATGCCTGTACTTTTTTTAGCACCGTTGTAGAAACATACGCACTTTTTTTGGGTGGGGGTAAACTACTTGGAGTTCGTGAGTTTGTAGAAACACAACACAAAGCACGTTTTGTTGGGGGAGGGGTAAATTACTTGGAATTAGTGTGGGATTTTTTTCCAGTAGTAAAACCCTGTTTGAAGTTGGTTGTTTCTTGATTGTAGTATTCGGGACAAATGGACGAACGAAACTGACGATTGCAGCATCCTTCACACGAAGGAGACGAAGCAACCCGAGCCGTTAGACTAGCGCCGACGAATAGGGAAATCCCGATTCAAGGCGGTCAAGATCGCTTCGCGTGACTGGGGAAGACCCGGAATGGATAAGGCGGGAATAATAAATAAGATTGGGGGCTGTTACAGGCACAGGCCACCCTTTGCAGGTCTCTTTACTATGCAGATTCCTCGTTGGTACTCACTTGTACTAGATAAGCTCTTGTCTTAGCAGCCACACACGCCACGGATATTATTGATCGCGTGCAAATCCGCGAAGCAAATGCATCATCCCCTTTTTCCTATACGCACATGCCTTCAAAGACATGTGAAACCCTTTATATCGTTTCCGTATCCTAGGTGTTACGCCTTAGTAGGCTCCCACGGCAATACCATAACACTAGCCCACCCTGATGAGCCGTATATGCAGAAATGTGGAAAATTCGGAGAAACAACGGTTCCACGGTCTAGGGCATGAGTCGAAGATGCGGCTCTTCAAAACCTACTCCCACACCTCTACCCTGCGAGGCTACGAATCCTCAGGGGAATGCTAAAGAAGAAAACCACAAGTGAAGAACGGAAGACGTGAAACGGGCTACAGAAAACCCCAACGAATGGCGGGATCGGCCGGGGTCGACAGGCGCGATAGCTATCAATTTCCGCTGACGATCAAGGGGAATGTGACCAAAGGGGACAGAAAAGGGGAAACGGGAAACTATCCAGAAGAAAAGTAAAATAAAAGGCGAAAACGCTGGGATGGAAGGCAGAATAGTCAAAAACCTCGCCAGCAAACGCGGAGCGGTCGCAAAAGCGTGTCAGAACACGTACGAAACCCAACTCGCGCGCGGAGTGGACATCGTACTTAGCCGGGCGGGAATGACGTCAAAGCCAAGCGGATAATTACTGGGAAAATTCCCCCATGAAAACTGAACCTAAAACCCAGAACAAAAATGAATATCCCCCGAAGAATAAAAAAGGTCAAAACCGGGAAAACAGGATCAAATACTCGAGCGCAGTGGTGGCCTGAACGTGAACTAGCCGCGTCTGCGCCTCGAAATTGATGTACGTTACTTTTAATCCCGTGTGCAACTGATCTACCCCGACGGAGTTGAGGGACACCAGGAACCTTGAACCCGTCCTGTCGGAGTCGTGCAGTGAGCCGGAGAGAGCGGAAGCTTGATCGGTCCCGGGTGGTCTAGAAAACGTGCCAAAGATTCCCCGTCGGTGGTTGGTTATACGAGTGCTGATTTTTCCTAGCCACCGCAAACAGTCATCGGCTTTGTACCAAGGACGGGCCCTATTGGGGAGCACCGTGGTGCTGTGGTGGCGTAACCAATTAGCGCGCGGCACGCAGCCGTGTCATCAATTCCCTCGGACTATAACGGAGTGCAGACTTGAGGAGAAGAGGAGGGGTGTTGCCTACCCGTCCGTATTGTGGCGGAAGGAGGTCGCGGACGGTAGAAGGAGCCTGCCCGAGCAAGTTCCTTCCGCGCCACAAGTGGGGGTTCATGGGCGTCGGGGTTGTCCGCCCGGAGGGCAATGCCCCGCCCCTGGTCAAAAGGGCTGGCTTCAGCTAAAAGGTTGTTAACAGTGCCCAAAAGGTGGTGTTTCATCTCCGGATTTTGCGAAAACTTGGCAAAAGTTCCAGCGAAGACGGCGTTTTCGCGTTCCCGCTCCCAAATGGCGTTGTCGAAACCCCGGGCGCTTCGTCCGATGCGCTTGTGCGATTGGGATTCCGACGTGCCCATTATGAGTTCCAGTGCACGGCTGGTCGTGGCAAAGGCCTACCTTTTCGGCCATCGTAATTGTTCTCCGCTCTGCGCAAGAACATGAAACGTCGACGACGACAAACGCCGACGGTGTCCGCTGCGAAAAAAGTGGAGGGAGGTTGTCAAAACAACACGACGTTTCCCGTGGAATTCTCGCGTGTAAATCGAGGGAGCCGAGCCCTCGGAGGTAGTGGTTGAGGCGCTCAGTTAAGCCCTTTGGGGACACTGGGTCGAGGCGCTCAGTTAAGCCCTTTGGGGGCACTGGGTCGCCGACGCGGGCCGCAGGGCCGACTTCACGGTCACCAGCAGCGAGGCGTTATTGCGCGTAGGCGAAACGTCGCCAGAATGGGGTCTTTCTGCGCCCATCGATTGGGGGTCAACGAGGGCACGGGGCTCGGAGCCAGTTCTGCTTGACGAGAGGGGCGAGTCATCCGCGCGACGGCGGGCAGATACCCCGGTTGCGTTGACCGGAGGTCGTGGAGACACCACGGCTTCGACGGGCAGTGTCGGGATCGCCTGTTCCTCTGATGCCGTGGAAGTCCGAAGGGGGTGCTCGTTGAGACGCAAAGACGAAGGAGAGCCGGCAGACACTCCAGACGAATTTAAACACGGGTCTCGGGCGGGTGGCACTGGAGTGCCCGCCGGGCGAGGTTTCTACCCTGTACCCACGCCTGAGGGTGTGTGCGGGGTAGATAAGCTCGCTGGATCCTCTCGATAGGGAATAGACCAGAATGCCCGCCGTTCATGCGAGGGAAGGCCGAGTGGAGCGCTAAAGAGGGGCTCGGTATCCCGGCGCCGGCCTTCCCGCACCTCAAACGGACTGTCGCCGTATGGTCGGGACCAGGAGGGCGGGATGTGTAGGAACGAGGCGGGGGGCGACGCCCCCGCGAAGAGTCAATATGGCTTGGCGGGTCAAATCTCGGTGCGCGCGTTGCGTGAAGGGGAGTGTCGCTCGAGGCGAGAGCTCCCGGCGCGGCAGAGGTGCCATTAAAGGGATTGTCAGGAGACGTTAGAACACGCGTGGGCGAGACGCGGGGTTTGGGTGCAGCCGGGCTCAATCCCGAGCGGCGGCGGCCAGTTTATGGTTCTAAAGTCGGCGCTACAGGCAAACTGCCGGACGCGCGGCGTTTTTCGGTGGCGGTTGGCAGCGAAAGAGCGCGAGAGCTCGTCGCGGTAGCAAGATGTGCTGTGTCAGAACGCCTGGGAAGGTTGCCGGTACCCATGGTCAACGTTCGGGGCTTGGGGGCAGCGGTCGAGGCTGGTCGGCGCTGGGCGCTTGACGAGCGTGGGACAAGAACATCTTGTGAAACATATGCTCGTTCCCCTGGCAATGCTGGCGGCAGACGCGCAAGGGGTGCCGTACCACCCGTCGGAGCATCAGTTACCCGCGCGGAAAGTGCCAGGTTGACGCGCATTGGGATCATTATTGTGCGACGAATAAGACGCATGTTAGGGGCGCTCTTCGTTGAAGCGGGCGAGGGCGGGACTGCTTGGTGTACAGTTCTGGCTGAGCTGTTGGTGTTATGACCGTAGCCGTTGTCAGACCCGTGCTGTGAATACCCGGAACGCGCATCTTGTGAGTTGCGACCGAAGTTGTGTGACTGACCCTGGCCCTGTTGCCGGCCTGACCGGTGGCGGCGGCCCTTGCTAGAGCTGATTCCGGGCCCTCCTGTTTCGCTGCCGCGGCGGTAGCGCAGCATGCGTTCCTGCCAGCGGCGATACGCGTCGCCGTTGTCCCCGAGCTGACCAAGCTCGGGTTTGATGCACCCGCTAGCATTACTAAAAGGGTGCGTGCTCTGTTGAATGCATGCGTCGTTTCATGGCAATTTAGGCAGTGTCCTTGGTTGTCGCGAAGGGCTGCCGCGCGTGCGGTGGGTGAAAGGAGACCGCTCCACAGAGGAGGGTCATCGGTCGAAAGAGGTACCGCCAACGGTGCAGACTTCATCACAATTTGCAAGCGGCCAGTGCGAGTACGACGTGGATGAGACCCAGAGGTCGGAGGAATCTTGCAAACATTCATGACAGCCGGGTTGCGTTGCGAGCCCGTCGCCCAAGCAGAAGTCTGCGGTGTCGCGCGTCCCTGCCCGCGGCCTAGGGCGGCAGGATAGAGCCCCGACGGGGCGGAAACGCGCCCCCCCCGGTACCGCAGGTAGTGAAACTATTTTTTGGCCATTTTGGCAGGTGTCTTGTTGTTCGCGAGGGTACCCAAGGCTATCATAACCACATAGCATCGACGAACCGGAAAGGCAGAGAACGATTTTCCAGCTCTCCATGGTACAGACTAGGCATGAGCTGGGGGGACTGCTCGTTTACTACGCTAAGGCGCACTATCTACAGTACCAGCCCCACCCCTGGCTACTACGCGCGCTTGCTGCCCGTCACCCCCGAGGCTACCATCCGAAAACCGTAACCCGCGTACGGGGTACCGTTGGGGGCGCCAAAATTCTGCAGTTCACTAAGAGCAGACGCCGCGTCTCCGTGGTCGAATTGCCGGCTCAGCACTTGGAGAAGAAGGGCGAAAGCCGCCGGACCGTAATCTGCTCGGTCAATAGCTCGCGAGACCTCTTGGGCGGTCGCGCCCCACCTCCTCCTGACGTCAAGCTGGTGCAACCGCAACCGTACAAAAGGTCTCGCGAGCTATTGGCCGCGTAGATTCCGGTCCGGCGGCTTTCGCCCTTCTTCTCCAAGTGCTGAGTCGGCAATTTGACCACGGAGACGAGGCGTCTACTCTCCGTGAATTGCAGAATGTTGACGTCCCAAACGATAACCCTTTTACGCGGCTTACAACCGCGGTTTTCGGATGTTAGTTTCGGGGTGACGGGCAGCGAGCGCGCGTAGACGCCAGGGGTGGGGCTGGTACTAGAGATACTGCGGCTTCGCGCAAACGAGCAGTTCCCCCAGCTCATGCCTAGTCTGCACCCTGGAGAAATGGTAGTGGGTGCCGCGGCGTCTGCCGTGACTGTCCCTACCCCGAGGCCCGTCCAATCCCGTAGACTTTTGGGGGGGCGCGTTATTGGCTGTGCGCCAGGGCGGGAGGGGGGGCAGAGAGGGGTGCGGCGATGAGCGGTACTCAGGGGTGGCAGTATCGCGAGACGTGGTCGTACAAGGAGCAACGAGCTCTACATGAGCACTGTGGGTGTCAAACGCGCGCGTATCAGCACAGGCGGCGTCGCTCCCAACCATATCAGCAGTACGGTACTCGATCTCAAAGGCGTGCAATCGCTGCAGCAGCGCTGTGGGGTGCTGGAGCGAAAACATCTGGGCTCGCGAAAACGGCGGTAGGGTCATCTACCGCAGCGCCTGTGCTCGCCACAGCAGCAGCAATGGCACTGCTGGGTGCGGACGAAAAAATACTTGCGCTCGCGACAGCGACGGCAGGCTCATGGACAGCAGGGGGCACGCTCGCCGCAGCAGTGCCAACAGCGCTGCGAGGCGCTGACGCCGAAGCATCTGCGGTCGCAACAGCGGATTGGAAACCCATTGTGATTTTTCGCGTAGGTTCGTGTCCTGCCGACGACGCCATGCATTATAAGACTAGAGGGGCTGTTACAAACACAGGCCGCCATTTGCAGGTATCTCTACTATGCAGGTTCCACGTTGGTCGCTCACTTGTATTATGTAAGCTATCGTATTAGTCCCACAGGGCCACGGATAGAACGGATCGCTCGCAAGTCCGCGAAGCAAACGCATTATTCCCTGTTTTCTTATGCGCACGTGCCTTCAAAGGCATGTGAAACCCTATTCTATCGTTTCCGTATCCTACAGTAGATGTTGCGCCTTGTTAGGCTCCCACGGCAGTACCACAACACTGTGCTGGATGTAGATGGGTGGGGATATCAGTTATTTTGAAGAACGCACTCTGCACGAAGCCACCGCGGTCGCCGGGCTAGGGGGTGTGTCCAAACTGCACTGTAAGAAGGGGGTGTGCAAGATGGCTTTGAGATAAAAAAATACCCCGCCCGACGGCTACTGCGCTCTCCATTCGGTGTCCCTGGGCCACTTCGACTCGCCTGCGGACAGCAGCGCAAGTGAGGAATATCGCGAGGAAATCGAACTAGAATGCATAGACGAGGTTTCGAGGTGTTCTGGGCCGACGAGGGTGCGGTGTCAGAAAAAAAAGCGCGGAGGGGGTGCTGGCCAAACTCGGCTTTTCGCAGAGCGTACACTGCCGTGACGCAGTGCTAGGCGGACGAAGGCGCAAAACTAACGCGGAAGTGGTTGCCTCCATTGCCGATCAAACCGGGTCCTGGCATGCTGTTTTCTCAGTTGGCGTTGGTTGCCTCCGCATTGGAAACTAATCTGGCCGTTTGGGAAGCTAACGCCGGGGGGGGGGGTCCACCTCTACTGGAACGCAAGCGTGTTAGGCTTGTTCATCGGCCATTCGGATGATCACGACTTCGTGCATCTGCTATACGGCAACGGCTGTTGTTCGTTGGAGGGCCTAGCACGTGGAAGGTATCCAGTGCGCGACCCTCGCGGTGCAACCGGGGCTCCGGTAACACTAAACCGCTTCGACAACACAAAGACGCCTCCGGAAAACGCGCGCCGTTTCTGCGTGCTTGTCAGCCTCCTTCGATGAACGGAATGTCGCCTTCTAACATCACCTCGGTGGTGCGGTGGTGTTAGAAGGCGATATTCCGTTCGCGGAAGGAGGCTGATAAGTGGGTAGACACGGCACGCGTTCCGGAGGCATCTTGATGTTTTCAAAGTGGTGTGAGCGATACCGGAGCCCCGTTTGCGCGGCGAGGGTCGCGCACTGGATATCTTCCACGTGCTACTAGGCCCTCCAAGAAACAACCTCCGTTGCTGTACGGCAGATGCACGAAGTCGTGATCATCGGTATTGCCGATGAACAAGCCTAACACGCTTGCGTTCTGGTACAGGTGGATCCCTCCTCCTGCCTTGGTTTCCCAAACGGAACCCAAGCTGCAGTCGGGGAGGGGGGAGTACGCTTTATTTTCGCTACCGGATTTGCGTTATCATACGATCATACTCGCGCGAGTGACTCTGTACCTTGCGGACAAAAGGCTTCAGGCGTTTTTTTGGCGCAGATGCGTAGCTCGACATTCCGTCGCGGGTTCGTATCATACCGCAAACTTGAAGAAAAAAAAACACGAAAGCTGAGGACCGGGAAGGAACAGGGAGGTTCCTCGCTCGAGTAACCCCGAGCCACAGCAAAAAAAAGGGGGCTCCTGCCGTACCGTGGACCACGGCCTGATTAGTTCCTAACTCGGAGGCAACCAATGCCAACCGAGAAGCAGCAAGCCTCGACCCGGGTCGATCGGCAGTGGAGGCGACCACCTCCGCGTTAGTTTTGCGCCTTCGTCCGCCTAGGACTGCGTCATGGCAGGGTAGGCCCCGTGACAAGCCGAGTTTGGCCAGCATCCCTCTCCGTTTTTTTTTCCCGACACCGCATCCTCGTCGGCCTAGAACGCCGCCAAAAAACGTCGTCTATGCATTCTAGCGCTGGGGTTTTTCCTCGCGATATTCCTTAATTGCGCTGCGGTCCGCAGGCGAGTCGTATTGGCCCAGGGACACCGAATGGAGAGCGCAGTACCCGTCGGGCAGGATTTTTTATCTCAAAGCCGTCTTGCAACAAGACGGCCTCACCAATCACGTCCAGCCCTCACCCTTTCTCACGCAGCAACTTCCCGCCCCATACGACGGCTGGGTGTTCCCAGAGGCAGGTGTTTGTTGTGACTGTCCCTAGGTCCTCCACGCCCTCTATAATGCCTCCCTGGCGCCTCGCGCTTGCGGGCTCAATCAGTGTTTGCTGTGCTTTGCCACCAGGTTGGGTGGAGCTCCGTCACGGCTACAACGCCATACGCCGTGGCCCGTTTTCGTTGGTCAACGCACTCCGAGACTGCAGATTATGTTGAGGATATCTAATCGCCGAGAGCGGTTGTTGCCATGAAATCGCACTCGAATTAGATACTGCAATTTATATGCCTTCACCAACTCCAAGTGTTTTTTGTAATTTTGGGGACAAAAATTAGTCTACCTCTGAATGGGCCATAACCCCTTTAGAGCCCCCAAACCCTTTCCTATACTAATTTCAAGTGATTTTTCGTCCCCTAACGGGTTTCCAGTTGTAAAAGGCGTTGCGATTTTCGGAGGGAAGAATATGTGGAAATTGTTGACTTCAGAATCGGCCACACCCGCGCTTCTCAAAAGTCCGACCAGCCTTTTTCCGAGACGCTCCCAACGACGTTTGCATATTCGATTTTTATTGTCGAAACTCATCTTTGCAAGCTGTGTGTGATACTCCGATCGCGCGTATCACGGGTTGTGTGTCCTCATCAAGGATATAGGTCGGCGACTCCCCTTGCAACTACAGTGTAGCTATCAGGGTCAACAGGGTGATGTTAGGCAGTCTGTGCGCGGAAACTATAAAACCCGTTTCTGAGGGGGACAAAATCTGACAGCAGTTTCATCGGAAAAAAAATGGCCTGTTTTTCGCGTATAGTATCCGAAACTGATTTTGAAGAAACCACGGTGTACCGGGAAAAAATATCGAAGCCGTCTCCTGAGAAAACGGCGAACGTCGTTGGATGAGTCTCGAAAAAAGGCTAGTCGGACTTTTGAGAAGAGCGGGCCCGTATCTCACGTTCCCCGGGTCAAACACACCTGCGAAGGTGCTGAAACCTCCATTTTCCGGCCCATCGAATTTCAGTTTTTCCCGGCCCGGCCCATGACATTCGCAGCGAGGCCCTTGGGATACCGGCCCTATATGGGCCGGCCCGCCATCTCTGTGGGTCGCTGCGTGGAAAGGGCCGGGCCATGTGCTACCCCGTACTAATTTAGTGCATCCTGGTGTTTTAGTGTTTCTATCGATTATCAGACAGTTTCGGAAAACGATATCGTGCCAGAACGGAAGTATATCCAGAATCACAGGAGAAATTAGCGTTTCGTTCGGGTGGTACAGCTCCGAAAATCCGTAACCAGGGGCTCTCGTTCTGGAATTCAACTTGCGGTTCGAAACCAGCAAACCGGAATGAACTGGGCCCACGATGTGATGGATCCGTGTTTTTACTTATGTGGAGAGCGGTCTCTGATGTGAATCACACACACCAACCAAACACACGCAGCGCTGCGACCAACAAACAAAGCACACCTCATGCCAGAAGCTAGCCACGGCAACAGCTGCAGCAGCGAGACACGCATGCAGCAACAGACGGCCGCAAATATGTGGGTCCTCTCCTCGAAGGTTCGAGTCGGTGCTGGCAGGCCACATCGGCAAAGGCGAGGAGAGCTGGGGGAGGGGATGGTGCTGGGTTCTGGGAAGGGAGGCTGGGTAGGGAGGCTCGCCGAGATGGCCAGCTACAGCGACCAAGGCGCACAGGGACCATCGAACCTGCGGGAAACGTGCTTACTCGCCGCGCACTGCTGCTGCGTGTTACTGCTGCTGCTTTTTGTTCTGGCAGCCTTAGCACTGTGGTTGGCGGGGTCGTAGGTTTCGCGACCAAGCGTACGTGTAGTTCAAAAACATGAAAAACTTTGAAAATCGTGGTGCCAAGGACGCGAATTCTCACACACTGGTATGCGGCTATGTGGGAGTTGATTTTGATTGCTAGCAACCACTGACACACGGCCACTGTCTTCATTGTATGTCCAATCCAACCTCGAGTAGGTAGGTCCTTGCCACGCGCTGCTGCTTCTGCGGCGTGCTTCGTCGTACAGACAGTATGGTTAGCTGTGCGGCTAGCTGCCTGCTGCTGCTCGCTGCTGTTCGTTCCCTCGGCCAAATACAAATTACAGAAATACAAAACGAATAGTTTAATTTTGCAGTACACCGCATATCAAGGGCCGCGGCCCGGGCTGGCCCGCGAAAATGCAGGGACCGCCTCATGGGCCGGGTGGACGTCGTCATCGTCGCAGCATCAGCACGCCACTTATCATGGGCCGTGGCCCGAGCTGGCCCGTGAAAACACGCGGGCCACCTCATGGGCTGGGCTGAGCGGCCCATATGAAGCCCACATCTCAAGGGCCGCGGCGCAGCCCGGCCCATCACTTTTTAAAAATTGTCGGCCCGGCCCGGCCCATCAAAATTTTCAAAGCTCTCGGCCCGGCCCATAACATTTTCAACATTTTCAACATTCTCGGCCCTGCCCGGCCGGGGCGCACTTTCCGCCCAGGACGTGCCCTGGTGTCGACCCTTCAATCGATCGAACTCACAGCTAACGTGGTTTGAAAGTTTAATTTATCCGTGTTTTGTTTGCTATTTATAAGTAGTGTTTTCAAGAGTGCATTCTCCCTTTTTCATCTTGCGACACATTTAGTATTTCAAGCCAACCGCGTGCTCAAGGGGAACCTCGCACCTGGTGTAGCGTCACGCTATAATATAGTATACCCGTTGCTTGGTAGTCTTTGTTGTTTGGGTTATGGGGAAGCATGTATTGTCTTATAGAACCAAAAATATGATGCCGGTACCTGGTAAGTAAAAATAAGTGAATAAACTTCGTATAGGTTTTGGTGAAAATCGTGGGCTCTGATTACTATGGTCCCTCAGATATAACTTGCTTGATAATGTGCGTGTGTACAAGTCTCGAAAATGTGATGTATTGTAGGAATCTAGCCCCTGGTATGACGTACCGGTGGTATGATGTGCCGGTGGTATGATGTGCTGGGCCGAAAGAGCAAAGGCACTGCGCAGGAGGAAGGGCGCACGTTGCACCAGAGGTAGAAAGGCTGCAGGAGCATAGATAGGGCACTACCGTGGCTGTCAGGCCAGCAGCTACTGTATTTACTAGTTGTAGTGTTGGAGGGCGGTGGGTCCAGGGGGTGAAACCATAGATGCCAGGAGACGGTCCGTCAAGGGAAAACGTCCAGCAGTCAAGGGTGTCAAATCGATCGTTCCACACTAAAACTTTGTAGTTTGGCGTCAGTCAAGAGAAATTGTTGGAGAATTGCCGTCGGTCAAGGGGTCAAGGTGCCGTCTCCTTACGTGTTTGGGTGAAACCGCGATCTCCTGGTATCAGCGTCTTTGGCTGGGAGAGAGCGCGATGTTACAGAGCTCAGGGAGCGTTTTCCGCTTCGTTTTTCGGTTGGGTTTTGCTCCTTGCTCTGCTGATCGAGTTTTTTTTCTTGCGGGCGGTAACCCCTTTTTTTGGCACCGGTCTTGTGTGAAGATCTGCTTGGTGATCTGATTTGATATGTTGGGCGTATGTATTGTTTTTCTTGCGCGAAAATTGATCTGCGTAGCTCATGTAGACGATGCAGATCCCGTGAAAGTGATCTGTGTGTGATCTGTACGGTAATCTAATGTGTGCCCGACGTGTGGAATGTTGTCTTGTGCGGAGATTTGTATTTTTTTCTCGATTTTGCTCTTGTGCGATAATCTGGACAAATATCTGATCCATCAGACATTTGGATGTGTTCTTGTATGAGGATCATTACGGCGATTGGATCTGTGTAATGCTTTCTTGTTCGATTATCTGTGTGGTCATCTGCTCTGTGCTACATGTGGAACGTTCTTTGTGCGAAAAGCAGTTCACCACAAATTCGCGGGACGCTTATCAACGGCTCCTATGACCAGACGTGGATAACTCATGTACACGTGCAGAATCGTGAATGTGATCTGTGTGATCTGGATGGTGATCTGATCTGTCCGACATGTTTTCTTTCTTATGCGAAACGCAGGTCACCTCCACGAATTCGCGAGACACTTTCGACGGCTACTACGACCAGCACGTGGAGTACTCCAGCGATGAAGAGGGCAAAGGGCAGCGATTGAGATGATGCCACCTATGTAATGCCACCGGTGTGTTGCCTTTTGAGGGGTATTTTTCTCCCACCCCACCCGAAGAGGCTTTTTTTTATTCCCCCTTGCCGCGCGAGTGTAAAAAATTCGCATGCATGGTCGACCCGCGGCATACGTTTGCTGGGTTCCGCATGTCGGAACAATCATGTCCCGGTTTCATGTTCTAGATCTGTCGAGGCAGATAGATCCGTCATCTATATGAGTTGCATGATCTATCATGTTGCCGGGTGGAAATCGCATGATCTGCGTGATCTAGAACATGTTTCCTGGGTTGGATCTGTACTATACAGGTCCTGGATCTATGCTGTGCAGATCCGCGATCTAGTATATTCTGGATATCTATTGCATGATCTAGATCATGTTGCCGGGTGGAAATCGTATGATCTGCATGGTCTAGACCATGTTTTCTGAGTTGGATCTGTACTACACAGCTCGTTGCTGTGTATTATACAGGTCCTGGATCTGTGACGTGCAGATCCGCCATCTAGTATGGTCTGGATCTCTACTAAGCGACAGATGTAGGATCTAGGTTTTCTAGATCGTGATCTGTCTAATGCGTGCATGATTTTCGTGAAACCTATGGCCAGGAAGCCAGCATAAAAGAAGCGTCCGTTGTTGGTGGTGATTGTTGGTTGTGGTTTTTGTTGTTTTTGCATTTTTCCTCAGGGGGTGAGAGGGGATAGAAGAAGGCGATGAGACTGGCCGAGCTGCCCATTTTGTTTCGTTTTGTTTTGCTTCGTTTCGAATCTTTCGGTTGTTTGGCTTTCGAGGAGGATTGGGCCTTACAGCTCCGTTTGAGATGGCGTGCCCACCGCTCTCTCTCTTTCCCTCGCCTCGCGTGATGAACGAAACACACCAAGATTGAAAAATAATCTGGAGGAAAATTTGGTTGTCCTTGTTTTTTTTTCATGAAAACGCAGCAAGAGCGAAACCCGGGGTGCTTTTTCGTTTGTTGCTTTTTTTTCCCCCGAAAACGCAGCAAGAGAAAAACCGGAATGATCGTTCGTTGGTCCCCTGTTTTTCTTTGCTTTTTGGGGTAGGTGGGTCTACAGGGGGGGAGGGGTTGCCCCACCTCCCCTGCGCTGTCTTGCGGAGTTATCGTTGTGTCCCAGCTTATCGATCCCAAGGATCCGATTAATTGTCTCAGGATACAATACATGCGCTTTCTAAGGTCTTGAGTGTGGTGCTTTTAGTTCTGTTTGTATGGATAGGGATTCTAGCTGTCGGAATGTCCCCGTCGTGACCTTTAGGGGAAAGGATAAGTGTCCCCGGGGAGAGATGAGGTCCGGGAGGGGTAAGGAGGGGGGGAGAAGAGTCGTGGAAATTTGGGTGCGCTTGGATTAATCAATTGGCCGTTCTCGTTTCCTATGCTTTCTTTATTTGCCTTTGTGCGCGTCCGACGTTGCGGTGGGTAATAATAGCTGTTAGCAAAATATTGAATTCCGAGGAGATGAACCTCCCGTGCAGGGCAGACGTTAAGATGTCTGGCTCCATGCGGGGCGGGTTAGTGAAGGTTGTTGAATAGTACAGATCAGACAGATCCTCGTTTTATAATCTACAAGGTCTTTCACGGTAGATTGATCCCTGGTGTGTGATCTGCCCAATCTGTCGTAGATCATGACTGCCGGATTGCGCAGGAGATGGATCCCTGATTTTCGTGATGTGCATGATCTGGATCGTGTTGCCGGGTGGGGTCTGTATGATACGGATATTGTGCAACATCTCTTATCGGCTAAAACGGGATCTGGGATCTAGATAATCTAAGGCATGATCTGCCGGATGTGGGAAAGGTTGTTAGATAGGAGAACTGCTGATGGTTCCGGAGAGATGACGGAGAGAAGCAGAGAGGGATATTGGCCGGGAAGGGTGGACGGGGGGACCTGGAAAAGAGGGAGGAAGAAAAAGACACGTCGACGCTTTTTGAGTATCAAGTTTGCAGGCTTGCCCTTTTTTTATGGTTTTTGGGGTGGGGGGAACGGGGGAGAGGGTGGGGGAAGACCCCCCCCCCCCCCCTCCCCTGCCTGCTGTGGCTTTCCAACCATTTGCTACGGATGCCACATAAAAAGAATCGATACTAAGTATACCTGGTATACCCTTAGGAGCCCCATGCTGCTCCTGGCAATTTATCCACGCATGGGATAGATCGGACCCTATTTCATGATCTAGCAGCATGTATTCAGGGCATTTAGATCCTTGATCTATATGATCTGAATGGCCTGTAGGTCATGTTGCCGGTTAAGAGCCTGGGTGATCTGAATGATCTAGAACGGGTTTGAGCTGCACTATTAGGTACACAGATCCTGCGCAACGTATACATTATGCAAGTAACGTTGGATACAGGATGTAGATTTGTCTAGATCGTGATCTAACCGATGTGTGTGGTGAATGAAGTATTCGTAGCGGTCGATCTGGATCAAATATGTCCGTTGACGGCACTCTTGACTTTGACGCACATTCATCAAGGCCGGGCCCGCTCTATACTAAAACCAGTATATTGCGTCTCAAGAGGCCTTGACGGGGCAAGGCTAGACCGTCAACCGACACCTTTGATCTGGATGATTTACCGTCGTAGATAGATCGTCATCTGTCCCATGTACGAGATTATCTGCTGGGAGGGCTGCCGGCCCCGGCTACTGCAACGTTAGTTTCGTGGACAACCGTCAAAGCCAGGCCCGCTTCACACTAAAAACCAGTGTACTGCGTCTAAAGAGGCCTTGACGGGGCAAGGCTAGACAGTCAACCGACATCTTTGATCTGGGTGATCTACCGTAGATGGATCGTGATCTGTCCCATGTACGAGTTTATCTGCTTGGAGGGTGGCTGCCGGTTACTACATAGACTACAACTTTAGTTTCGTCGTGCGCGACATTCGTCTAGGCCAGAGGTCGACGGACGGTTTCAACGTCGAAATATCCGATTGGCTGGTCGTTTCCACTCGCAGCAACTTGATGTCATTTTGCCTCATTAGACTGGTGGGCTAGCATCTCTGCATTTTTTTTTTTAAATCTGCATCGATGTGGAAACTTTGCAGTTTTTTCTCTTCTTCTTTTCCCCCCCGCATGCCATGAATATAAAAACGTGTTATTTTATTTTATCGAGGTACTCCCACGATTTATGTTTTTTTCAAGCCGCCGCCGGCGATAATTGATTGGTTCACACTTTCTTTCTTTTTTTTCCCCCCAGGCTGCGGGGGGGGGCGATAATCCTTTATGGTACCCAGCAGGATAACGACAATGATTTGGCTGGTACTATAAATGCCGCGTGCAGTACTATTGCGAGCCGTCTCTTTTGTTGACGCTGTGATCGCGTGTGTATATTTTCCAGTTTTGCTGGGATTGTCTATTGCTGTTGCCAATACACTCCGAAGCTGTCCGTCTGTCTGTCTAACGGCTTCAATTTCTGGAATAATATCAGACACCGTGAAAGCATTAGTTTTGTTTGGCCTACACCGCGAGTGATTTATAGGCTGCTGACTGACTGTGTCGTGTAGTCGGATGACCTGCATGTAGTAGCATTTCTACTTCCTGCCACTCACTGGCGATCGATGTACTCGGATCTGGGTGTGGCTTGACAGTCATTGTCACGCCGAGTTAGTTACGACGACAGATGATCTATTAATACTACTACTAAAAAGAGGCAATCGAATATCACGACGAAGACTTGCCTTCAGCTCGGGTTCAAATCGGCTGGTTGCATGCGAGCTTCGAATCAGAAGATGAGATCACAACCACCGCTGCGTAACGCGAAAGATACCACACACCCTTGGGATGAGTGGATTTCAAAGCAGAGCCAAAATTTTCCAACTGGGGGGAGACACACAGCATAAATGGCAGCTTTGGGAAGATAACACGCCCCCCCCCCTCGACACATACAAGATACGACCGACCGTGGGATCTACCAGATACATTTTTTTAGGGCAACCGATCGGTGCGCGACCACATACATATATGCCGTCAAAAAGGGTTCGTACACCAATTAAGTACATACATGCTGGGCCAGCCAAGTAACTGCCAGCAGAGACGTAACTTGGCCATGCCCCGCTCAATTTTACGTGTTTAAATGTGATTTTTTGACACGATGTTGATCATGGGCCAATGTAAGGTTATAGATGGGGACACAGAGTGCCCCCTGCAGGTTTGTCAATTGAGCAGGTCCTCGGAGAGTACTCACTTTCTTTGCCTTCGTAGAGACGTAGCTTTTTTCGATTCCACCAGAGCCCCAGATAGCTTCTGAGATCGGAGGCACGTGCCTCCGATCTATTTCCTAACTTTCCCGAACATAAAACGCCAACCTTATCATACGAAACCCATCCAAATGATCTCTAATTCGGATAATTACAGGCCTTTCGAGGCCGTATCTTAACACTAGCCCACCCTGATGAGTCGCATATATTTGCAGAAATATGGGAGATTCGGGGAAACTCCGGTTCTTCTACGAACTAGACCATGAGTCGAAGATGCGGCTCCTCAAAACCCAATCCCACACATCTAACGGTCTGGCTATGGAGCCAGGAACACGCGAAGAAAGCAGTTGGAAGAAACGCAGACCCTACAACAAGGCCAAAGTCACCCATCAAAAACCTACCGCATGCCGCCGGTGTGGCGGGGGGGGGGCAGAAAAGGCTCTAGAACCTGCCGCATATCGCCGGTGTGGCGGGGGGGGCAGTAAAGGCTCTGCGGCAAACCAATCACAGAAAATGTACTATGGCGAGGCGAGCCCTCGTCGATATGGAGGAGAACATAGGCGCTAACACAAGCAAGAAGTCACATTTTTTTATTTCTGTCCTGCCGACGACGCCATTTGTAAGGTTATAGGTGGGGACACAGAGTGCCCCCTTCAGGTTTGCCAATTGAGCAGGTCCTCGGAGAGTACTCACTTTCGTTGCCTTCGTAGAGAAGTAGCTTTATTCAATTTATTCCACCAGAGCCCCGGATAGCTTCTGAGATCGGAGGCACGTGCCTCCGATCTATTTCCTAACTTTCCCGAATATAAAACGGCAACCTTATCATACGAAACCCATCCAAATGATCTCTAATTCTCGGATAATTACAGCCTTTCGAGGCCGTATCTAAACACCAACCAAACCGGCAAATGGAAGGCCGGGTGTTTTCTTTTTTTGTCCGCGAGATATGGCCGATTTACAATCCAGAAAAAAATACAAAAGCGCCCATAACTTGCGTAAAACAGCAAAAAAAAACAAAAAACGCCCGGCTTTCCGTTTGTGTGCATATACATACATACATGCGGTTCAAATACGTCGTTAAAATTTCAGATCAAAACTAACTGTAACAACTCTCAAAATTGAGCGGGGCATTGGAAAAAAAGTAAATCCCATTTTCTCCATTTTTTTTTGTCGAAAACACTTGAGTTTTACGTGGAATCGAGTCTTCTTGGTAATCTATCTTGATGCATGGCGAAATAGGCAACGAAAATTATATCGATGCTTTTTCCAGAGTCCTCAGTAGTATTGTCTCCACCAAATTTCACCTTGATCGGGAACAACGATATTTATTTATAGGAATTTTGTGTAAAAAAATTGGTGCTTTTGAGTTTTCTCGGATACATATATATATATATATATCTCGGCGAGATCGAGTCGTCGGGGAAAAAAAAGTCAGAATTAATGTTTCGGAGGGGTTAAGAGGGCAGGACCACGGAGAGAGCGAGACGGTGGGGACTCTTTCCTTGCCACGAACGATGTAGCATGAAGCAGCAACAATACCGCACAGCCTTCTGCGAGTTGAAACATACGCGTAGTAACGGTTACAAACCAGCCATTAATAATTTTTTTATGAATATGGATACGTAGCGGGTTGTCGTCCGATGCCTCTTCGGAAGAAGTGTATGAGGGGGAGGACTTGGACCTTGCGGTTGGGAGTGGCAAGCTCAAGGGTGGGAGCGGTAGTGTTTTGGGGGAGGGGGTGAAGAGGGCAGGGCCACAGAGAGAGCGAGACGGCGGGGACTATTTCCTGCCACGAGACCGATGATAGCACTAGGCAGCAACACCGCACAGCCTTCTGCGCGCTGAAACATACGCGCACAGCAGACTGTCGTTGCAAACCAGCCATTTATTATGTGGACAGCGGGTTGTCGTTCGATGCTTCTTCGGAAGTAAGTAAGTGTATAGTCTATAGGGGGGAGGACTTGGCCCTTGCGGCTAGAGCAGGGTCAAGAGAACGGGGAGTCTAGCATATTATTCGTAGTTTTTGGTTGTTGGAAACATCGTTTCACGCTTTCATCTGGGGATATCCGATGTATTGTTTATTTAGTTCTTTCATCATGTTTGTTTGTTTCTGGTTTTTGACACTCACGCTACTACATACATTATTATTATTATTATTGATTGTCAGATGGCAAATGAAATAATAATAAATTAATTGTTCATACATACGACAAGTATTATACTTTTTTTTGTGAATGAATGGGCAATCAATGTTGTTGTTGTGTCAGGGTCGTCAGCGCTTCAAAGTTTCGAGTCCTACGATATCTCCTCGTAAAAGCGGTGGCGGAACATCATGGGGGAGATACATCCCTTATGGCAGTGTACGATCTGGGTCATGCCAGATCTGGCACGATTCGGCAAGCACTCAGCAGATGTTACTCTCTCGTTCGTTGCCGTCAAGTTTCAAGCTCCGCAGAGCTGATGACAAAAAAAAGCCCCGAGGGCAGTGGTGTGCTTTTTATTGGCGCAGTCTCGAAGAACAACAACAACAACAACAACAGCAACAACAACAACAACAACAACAACAACAACAACAACAACAAACAACAACAACAACAACAACAACAACAACAACAACAACAACAACAACAACAACAACAACAGCAACAACAACAACAACAACAACAAACAGATATCACAGGTTTTCCATATATATATTATACATACATATAGTCTAATAATTTATTAGACTATATGTACAGCAAGCAGTATGTGTAGTCTGGTTGTCATCGCGTGATTGGCATACACCATGCTACACGCTACACGATCTACCAGTTTTTTCTGCGTTCTTCATCGACAGCTCGCGCTGCGGTATCCGTGCGGCTGCCCCCGCCCTCCCTTCCCTTCTTCTTTCTTCGTCCTTGTTGTACTCACAATCACTGCTTTCGTTCGCGGTGCATGTATGTGCATAGTAGTACGTACCTGGTACTCGTGTAGTAGTAGTCGTACTAGACGCATGCTAGGATAGAGGTATACCTTTTTTTGGCGAAAATGTTTTCTGAATGACGGGACTATGATACTATACTATACTATTAATAATATACTATACAACTACTATCGTCGGAAATACGACATTTTTTTTGGCATGATTTTCGTTGTGCACCCGGGCCACAAGCAGTAGTTTTTCATCCGGTACGTATGTAGCAGTAGTTTTGTTTTCCCCCAAGAAGTCAGGTTTTGGGAGAGGCCCGATGTTATATACCAGGTAGGTAGGTTCCCAAATTGAGGAAAATCAGAAAAAAAGTGGACCTCACCTCCTCTGTCGTAGCACGCGTCTTTGGGGGACAAAATTACTTGGAATTAGTATAGACCAAGGGTGCGGTGGAGGGAGGGGGGGGGGCACACGTTATTAGCAGTATTATTAATAACGGAAACGTACAGTAGAGAAGACGAGAGGACGGAGCTCTGAATGATGCGGGACAATTACTCGGGGGTGGGATGATGGTGGGATGATCAAAAAAAAAAAGAAAGCATGTTCCTCTTCGGCACACAAACGACGGTTTCATGCGTTTAAGAATAACATTCGTCGAATCGTCGACACGTCGCCGGCCCTCGAGCCCTCTGTACGAATCATCAAAAAGCGACAGTACTTGAAAGACTGAACGCTATTGCGATGGCGCGTCGCTCGTGCTGCTAGCTTGTGTTTGGAGCTGGGCAGCAGCAGTACGAGCGGCATTCACAGCAGCGGGGCGGGGATTTTGCTCTGCCGTGCCTCGACGAATATATCGTCGAGACCGCGACACCTTCTCCGGGTTGGTACGTTCTCTTGCAGAAGCTAGAAATACGCCATGGGTTATGCGTGAGTGAAATCGCGGAGCATTCGTCCAAACTCACTCCACTCGTATTTGCAAGCTGCGTACTTCGTGTGGCATCAGACCTCGATCGCATATATAGTGCTGGTCGAGTCTGTATGTTTTGTGCTGCTTGCTGTTTTCTCGACGAAGAAAACGACGGCGACGACGACGACGACAACGACGACAACAACAAACAGCTTGTGACATTCATCATATCACTCGATCGCGCTTGCTTGCGGGCCGGTATGTTAGCTGTTGTTGCCACGAAAACCTCGACAGCGCAACAACCACACACCAACAATCTGTCCTAGGGTTGGGCAGGGGGGGGCCTGTCCTACGACGCCGGGCCCGGGGGGCGGGGAACGAGAGCCCTGCTTGTCAAGCCGTCACAATAACAACAGCAGCTGAGTTCTGCGCCGCGGAGGGGGGGGTGAATGAAAGCTATTTTCTTTGTTGTCGCCACCACAGCAGATGAGCTCGTCATCTTTCTCGCAAGGTGGAGAGCAATCTGTTCTCGGGACGGAGGGAGGGCTCGGTGGCCAGGTAGGGGGGGACACCACCGACATCGACATCGAGGCACCCGGAATGGAAGCGGTCATGGACGATTTAGCCCTCCCAGCGCAGCATTCTTCCACCTCGGACGGCTCTGCCACTCGCCCTTCCCCTACCCGCGGCGATAGCGCTAGGCGCGGTAACGGTGGTGCCGGTGGCGGTAACTCTACTAGCGGAACTTCGGCAAACTCGCCTGCCACGGGTTCGTCTGCTGCGGGTTTGAATGCTGCAGTTGCTGCGGGGGCTTCGCGTGCCGCAGGTTCTCCTGAAGGCTCGCCTCCAAGTTCTCGGTCGTCGAGCTCTGATTCCTCTGTTTCTTTTGGACTAAAAAGGCAACGGAAATCGTCGATGTGGCGTCGCAGTGGTAGCGGCAATAACCGTGTAGCGGCTGATTTAGAGGAGTATGGTGGGGCCGTGGTTGGGAAGGACGGACGGCGAAGGAGCTCGGGGAGTAGGCGACGACGGTCTAGTGGCGAGGGGAGTGGAAGGAGAGGGTCCAACGGGCTGTTAGATAGGTGGGTCGGGCTTTGGGCCATGGGTTCTATCATGCACACCCTCCGTTGTGTTCTGATATGTGTTGAACTTTCGCTTTGTGTTTGTGTTCGTTCATTTCAAGAGCAAGAACCTCGTCACCCTTTCTATGGTAGCTTGGTATCGCTCCTGTGCCGTGCATTCGTGTGATGTAACTCAATGTTTGATATTTAGCGGGTCCTTGAATATGTACTCGTAGCCCGCAAGTCATCGCACGCGAGATGGAATCGTTGACGGTGTAGCTCAAGGCACGTGCATACCCCCGTGTGCAGTGCACGCACGTCCTTTTGGGTTTCCTCACAACACAGCGTTTCCTCTCAGAGCTATCTAGTCTCGTGTACTTGATTGAGCGACTTCGTACTGCTTGCTCAAGAACACCTATTTCAATTGCTACGCCTTGCATACGCTCGCTCGCTCGCTCGTACAGAACGTTGTGTCCGGCCTATAGTCTAATCGTGCAAGTATATTGGTAACAGCTGCAAGCACAACACGCACACTCGTAGTGATACGACACACAGCAGTTGTTGTTCTCACGTTAACTCGCATAATCAAGTCCGTGGCCACAGGACAGGCTCCAGGCACTCTTTTTTCCTTTCTTTGTCCCCATCCCATTTATTGTCCTCGCATTACTCTCGCGCTCCCTCCCAGTAGTAACTCAGATCCGGGGTCATATAGCGGGCCCTCCTCCCCCCTCCCCACTACGGTACGTCCCGTCATTTTTATCGCGACAAGAATTCAGCAGTTTCTTCCCTCGTCGACTCGCGTCGAATTGTGCCTACCCACGCTGCTAGGCGTTCTCAGCAGTTGATCCTTTTTTTGCATATTTTGCAAATCAAGCCAAAATCTCACCACGGTGGGAATCGAACTCAAGGATCAATGCTAGCAGTACTCGAGGGCAACCACTAGACCACCGGGGCGATCGGCTGTACTCCGGAGTGGAAGAAGACCCAAGGAATAAAATGACAGACCAAAAGTGGTACATGCATATATATGTCCATACCATGGCTGGATCAAGTCGTACGTGCGCCAGAAGAAAAAGAATAAGCGCAAAACTGGAAGTGCGCGTAGGTGCGCATCAGGCCGACACTTGTACATACGTTCAAGACTCGCAGCTGAAACCGACTACCAACTGGTACACCGCATCATGGCATGCCACCAACGAAGCCAAAACGAATGTTCAAATCCGAGGAGGAGGAAAAAAGAAGTTAAAACTCCCTTTAGAGCCCCAAAGCCGTTCCTATTACTAATTCCAAGTAACTTTGCCCCCGAAAACAGGTTTCCAGTTGCACGTAAAGGCGTCTTAAGGAACGAAGCAAGAAATAATTAACGGGTAAAAAACGTTTTTATTCGACGCTTTCTACTGCGGTAGAGGTGCACCTTTTTTTTTCTCTTTTTTTTCCTCCTGAGACTCCTACCCCGAAAATTATCCTGTTAACATTCTAAACCCAAGTGTTTTGTACCCATGTCGGGAGTGCGGTGCTAAATGGGTTCATATGCACTACTGTTAATAGACGTGTGCTACGATAGAGGTATGTGGTGTACCTCTTTTTGTCCGAAAGGGTTTCTTAAGGGCGGGCTTCCTTAACCCGAAATCGTCGGAAAAAAAATAAATAATGGGTCACTTTTTTTTTTGGGGGGGGGGCATAATTTTTCTTTGTATGGTATTCTGCTGTACTGTAATGGTATTCCCCTGGGAGCCTAACAAGGTGTAATGTATGGGACACGGCTGGATATAAAAGGGTTTCGCATGCCTCGAATGCATGTGCGTGTCGGGAAAAGGGGATGATGGTTTTGCCTCACCACTGACTCCTTAACAATACACCTAGGCCATGGGATTTTTTCATCCGGGATCGAAGCGGTTTTGTTTTTCTCCAAATCAGTTTCGGGTTAAGAAGGACGTGTCTTAAGCTCCAAAAGTGAGGAGTAGTATTGAGAAAAAAAGTGGTGTGCTCCTCTGTCGTAGTACGCGTCACTACTGCTGCTGTATACCTCTCTCAAAAACTAAAATTCGGGGAGAACAAAAAAGCTGCCACTCGATGAACAAAATCCCGTGTCCTCGTAGGTGAACAACTGTTTTGTCTTTGTTTTAATGCTGAACTTCCCGACGATTTTGAGGGAGGCCCCAAACCCCTCCCTACGCTAAATTCAAGTAAAATTGTCCCCCAAAAAGGGTTTCAAGTTGCAAAAGCGTTCAAGAGCTCCGTCATTTTGAAGCGTTTTTTTGGTCACCGATAAAGCGGCTACCTCTATTATAGCGTGCGTCGCTCGAATATGCTGCTGCTTGCATGACAACCTCCTCCTTCTCCTCCTCCTCTCCTCCTCCTCCTCCTCCTCCTCGTTCTCCTGCGGTGTGTGTTCTTCACATTTCACTCTGATCGCTCGTCACGCTCCTTCTACTGCCTGTATGCCCTTGACGCTACAAACAATTCATATTTGCGAAAAGCAAGACTCGGCGTTCCGACGACTTTAAACGCCCCTTTACAACTAGAAATCCCTATATCAACAAAATTTACTTGAAGTTGGTATAGAGAGGGATTTTTGGGGCTCTAAAGGGGTCAAGGAAGCCCCCCGTTCATTCAGAAAATATTTTTCGCCGAAAAACGGTGTACCTCTATAATATAACCTCTATTATAGCACGCATCTACTTGCAACAACCGGGTAGATACCTGCTGCGGGAGTTGTAGATGGGTGCACGAAGGCTCGCGTCAGCACCACCACGGAACCAAACAGCCACAATCTACCCCCCTTCGCTCTCCCGCCCGCTCGTGCCTTGGACTTGTCACGACAAAAATCGGTACGAGCTCATGAGCGGCTCAATTGACATCGCGCCATCAGCATACTCAGTCAATTTTGGGGCTCTGAATGGGTTAAGGAAGCCCCCGTTCATTCAGAAAAATGGTTTTAGCCAAAAAACGGTGTACCTCTATGATATAACCTCTATTATAGCACGCATCTACTTGCAACAACCGGGTAGATACCTGCTGCTAGAGTTGTAGATGGGTGCACGAAGGCTCGTGTCAGCCCCACCACGGGACCAAACAGTCACAATCTACCCCCCTTCACTCTCCCGCCCGCTCGTGCCTTGGACTTGTCACGACAAAAATCGGTTCGTGCTCATGAGCGGCTCAATTGACATCGCGCCATCAGCATACTCAGTCAATTTTGGGGCTCTGAATGGGTTAAGGAAGCCCCCCGTTTATTCAGAAAAAAGTTTTCAGCCAAAAAACGGTGTACCTCTATGATATAACCTCTATAATAGCACGCATCTACTTGCAACAACCGGGTAGATACCTGCTGCTAGAGTTGTAGATGGGTGCACGAAGGCTCGTGTCAGCCCCACCACGGAACCAAACAGCCACAATCTACCCCCCTTCGCTCTCCCGCCCGCCCCGTGCCTTGGACTTGTCACGACGAAAATCGGTACGAGCTCATGAGCGGCTCAGTTGACATCGCGCCATCAGCACACTCAGTCGCTTAAAGCGA
>JABAKD010000014.1:2722483-2738709 GCA_012845835.1 Undaria pinnatifida
GGGGGGGGGAGGGAGGGAGGCGGGGGGAGCGGGAGGGGAGGGGGGCGTATTCGTTTTGCTGCTTGTCTTGGTCATTTGACCATTGACCACTCATCTCTTTCGAGACGGAGCACGTGGATGGGCGTACTCACTTGTTGCTTGCTTTTTAGTCATTGGACCGCTGACTACTACATCCCTTTCGAGACGGAGCATCGTTCCTCCTGCTAACAGAGGCGCCTCCAACATTTCGAGGGGCGGGGGCGGGAGGGTTCGTCGCAAGAGGGTTCGTCGCAAGCCCTACCGTAGGTATTTGCGGGTGCACACTTATTTGTCTACACGGCTCTGACGAAACTGGTCCGTCGACTTTTTCTCTCCCGTCAACCCCGCAACAACTAAAACTACTCGAACCGGGATACGTTTGTTTTTTTCGGGGGAATGTGGACAAAAGGATCAGGTTCGCGTTGCACTATCTGTATGGAAGAGGTTTTTTATTGGGCGCAACCGGTAATGTTGGATTCGCGGCTAAGAAATGAATGAGTTGGGCTAGCAGTCGGCGCTGACTGCTAGCCCAGTGGCTATGGTGTAGTAGTCCCTGACACCGAAAAGAACCGTGGTTTCTCTCCTCTCCTTCGAATGAGAACCACGTCGGGCTGTACGGAAGAGATAGACCTTGTGTCATGCGCGACTTTTGCGATGTTGTATCCCCGGCTAACAAGTGCGTTGGGGCGACGATTCACCGACACATGCTTGGCGTCAAGACGGTAAGGCTCCACCCCGATAATGTGGAAAAAATGTCACTGATACATGCTTATTAAGGCCATCCCGGCGATATATGGGTCAAAGAAGAATCGTGTTCGTTAGCAAAGATGTTGGGTACGGAGCTCCTCCCGTTGAGGGCCTACGTCACTGAGAAATGTTTGAGATCTAAAAGTGCAGCCGTTTCATGCCCTGCTGTAATTCGCCGTGCGGGGACGGTTTTTAAAACAATTTCATCACCCACGAAAGCGCATCCATGCTGCAGATGAACGCGGAGGCTGATGTGCAGGCGATGGAGCGCGCGATGAGCATTTGGAACCTGGAGTTCGATGATCCTGTGTTAGAAAAGGTATGATTCCGTCTTAGATAATTTAGTGATCCCGCCTCAGAAAAGGCATGATCCCGTCGCAGGAACGGTATGACCCCGTCTGGGAAAAGGTACTGTTCCCGCCTTAAGAGAGCGTACGAGTAGTGATCCCGTTTCAGGAAAGGTATGATCCCGTCTTAGAATAGGTAGTTGTCTCGTCTCGAAAAAGGTACGGCCCCATCTAGGAAAAGGTATGACCCTTCTAGGAAAACCTACCAGATTGTAATCCCGTCTCAGCAAAGGTATGGTCCAGTCTTGGGAAAGGTATGACCACGTCTTAGAAAAGGTACAAGTAGTTATCCCATCTTAGAACAGGTATGACCCCGTTCTGGAAAAGGTATGCCCCCCTCTAGGAATCTATAGTCTAGGAAAAGGTAGTGATCCCTTCTAGGAAAAGGCGTTAATTGTGAGCCCGTTTTAGAAAAGGTACTCTCCCGTCGCAGAAAAGGTATAACCTTGCCTAGGAAAAGGTGGTGATCCCGCCTTCGAAAATGTAATATTTCGTTTTAGAAAGGGTATGACCCCGTCTAGGAAAAGGCGGTGATCCGGCCTAAGAAAAACATGGCTCCGTCGTAGAAAAAGTGAGACCCTGTCTAGAAAAAGATGCAAATCCCGTCTCAGAAAAGGTATTATCCCGTCTCAGAAAAGGTACGACTGGTCACGTCTATGAAAAGGTAGTGATCCCGTCTCAGAAAAGGTATTATCGCAACGCGTGTTAGAAAATGACCCCGTCTAGGAAAAAAAGGTACTAATCTCTTCTTACGAAAGGTGTTATCCCGTCTGAAAAAGGTATTGCTCTGTCTAGGAAAAGAACAGTGATCCCGTAGGAAAATGTAGTGGTCCCGTCTTTCAAAAGGTATAACCCAGTCTAGGAAAATGTAGTGATCCCGTCTTGGAAAATATATTATCACGTCATAGAAAAGGGATGACGCCGTCGAAGAAAAGTTAGCAATCCCGTCAAAAAAAGGTACTATCCTTTCTTAGAAAAGGTAGGATGCCGTCTAGGAAAAGGCAGTGATCCCTTCTTCGAAAAGGTAGTGATCCCGTCTTGGAAAATGTATGGCTCCGTGTTAGAAAAGGTAGCGATCACATTTTAGAAAAGGTATGACCCCGACTAGGAAAAAGAACCATGTGGTAACCGCGTCTCAGGAAAGGTATGCTCGGGTAGAAAAGCTATAACCTCATATTACAAGCGGTAGTCCCCCGGGTCTGGGGTCATTTGCGTGGGTCTGATGCAGCAGACGCGGTGCTGCGGCGCCAACCTCTCACACCATGGTCTTCGTTTGGTTTGAGTTGTGGCTGTTGTTGCCGTTGTTGGTATCGCGTCGACTCATGGCCATAAAGCAGAGGGCCGCCTATTTCGAGACCATCCGGCTGTAATACTCTTTCGGGATATATTACGCAGGTAAATCGGCTTGTTACGAAAAAATCACTACTTGCTATTAGTATAGGATCGTCTTTCTTCGCAGTAGTAACATCGGGAGCAGCGAAATTGCAGCCAACAAAGGCACGGAGGTTGCTCCATGAGTTGGAGCCAGAACGTCTTGGAGCACAAGTAGCAACCCCGCTCATTGCTGTTTCCCAACCAACCCAAAGCCAGGGAAAAGAGGTTGTGGGAGAAACACTGACCATCTCAGCCACCCAGCTAAGCATGCCGTTGGAGCACGAGTAGCAACCCCGCTCATTGCTGTTTCCCAACCAACCCAAAGCCAGGGAAAAGAGGTTGCGGGAGAAACACTGGCCATCTCAGCCACCCAGCCAAGTATACCGTAGTTTCTTCGTCTACGTCGTTTCGGACAGGTGCCGCGCTGAGATGGGTCACACTCAGCGCGAAGTTTATCCCGGGCGAGCCCCCCTGCTCGGGGCGGAAGGCCTCATCCAATCAAATACTTATTTTAAATGATCGGTGTAGGCGCAGAATAATACAACAGGACAATATCAGACTACACGAGTAGAGATAAGACCACCTAAATTGTCGGGTCGGGTCGGGTCGGGTCGGGTCGGGTCGGGTCGGGTCGGGTCGGGTCGGGTCGGGTCGGGTCGGGTCGGGTAGAGTCGGGCCAGGTCGGGTGCGGCCAGGTCCTGTCAGGTCCTGTCAGGTCCGATCGGGTCAGGTCCGGTCATGCCCGGTCCGATCCAGTCCGGTCAGATTAGATGTCACCACTGACATCGAGAAAAAAATGGTAGCGCAACCCGGTAATTGATCCAACGTTCCTAGCTAAAAGAAGTCAGTGACACTCCTAGACACTCCAACGATATTTTAATAGGTAATATTTGTAGGTCTAATCGAAGAGCCAGTCAGAAGCAAATACTTTGGGCTTAAGCTGATATCTCGATCGTAGCGCGCGTGATTGCTTTACTCCGCGCCTGCCTTCAATAGACGCCCTCCGGGAGACAATGCCCGCGCTCACTCACCCCCCCCCCCCTTGTCCCCTCGCACCTCCCCCGTAAACGCCTCGATGGACCCCTCCCCCCAATCAGTCGTTTCGACGGCACTACGTACCGATTCGTAAGTGACCTTGAGGATACGCGTAGCGGTGAATATTTAGATGGCGCTGGTTCTCCCGTTTGGGTCTTTCGTATTCCTGATTCCTTCGATATCGTCCCCTCCCCCCGAGATGTGTCTTGAAGTAGTATGAAATGGCTCTTTATTGCTAAAATGAAAAGCGTGAATATTGTCATGCCCATTTGCTACTATTTTGAATAGCTCATCACTGCTGGAAGGGGGGGGCGGGATTACTGGAAGGCGGGGGGGGCGGGGGGAGGGGGGGGCGTGATTTCTTACCAATAATGCCAAATCATGTCGTATTCCAGTTCAGCCGGCATTGTATCGACCGTTTTATTTCATTTCGTCAATATCCCAACGGTCCTTACAACTGCGTTCAGATTGATATTTCGCACGATGAATTTTTCCTCATGCCCGGAGTACTTATCTTTCCCTATGTTTTGCACGTACACCCTGTGAGAGAAACTACCCGCGTTTACTCAACCCCCCCCCCCCCCCCCCTCCGCCCCCCCTCCCGGCCACATACACCCCGTGGAAACCCTGCAAACAGTCGTTTCGACGGCACTACCGGTCCTGGGTGATCCCGAGGATACGGATCGGTGTGCAGATTCAGATGGCGCTGATTCTCCTGTTCGGGTCCCTCGAGCTCATCTTCGGGTACACGGCGGGAGCAGTGATGCCCATTCTCTTTCTAAGATTGGCAATAATGCTGTCTCTCACGACTTTTTCATGGATGACCTTGGGCAAGAAGTTTCACAAGATCATGGACCCTGTGGCCCTCGCCTTTTATACGGTAAGGGCCATTGTATTTAAGCAGTCTGCAGCCGTGCGTGCGTGCGTGTGTTTGTGTGCGTGCGTGCGTGTGTGTGTGCGCGTGTGTGCGTGTGTGCGTGTGTGCGTGTGTGCGTGTGTGCGTGTGTGCGTGCGTGCGTGCGTACATGTGTGCATGTGCGCGTGCGTGCGTGCGTGCGTGCGTGTTTGTGTATGTGAACGTGTGTGCGTTCCTGACGCACGCTACAGTAGAGATGTACGACTATTCCCCCGAGGCTCCTCACCCAATACAGTAGATCAAATTGAAAACTCAAAACCGATGCACGAACAAACCCATGGCCTAGCTTCAAAAAACGAAAGTGTACGGCAAGAAAAGAATGGCATTCCGACCAATTTTGGTCAAGTAGACCCGTCGTTCAGAAACAAAAAAAACTCGAAGTGCTATCATGCCTCTATCGTAGCACGCGTCTCAAACTCGCCTTAAACGATTAGCTGCACCGACCGACATCCAGCTTATCAAGCGTTTGCGCCGATTCCTTATCCTTATCGTCCACTCGCTCCTGTCCGTGAGCTGGCTCTGCACCTCGAGGCTCGAAAAAACGGATTTAAGAAACATAAATTGCTTGGTGCAGCGTTAGCTAGTAATTCGATTTTTGGACAGTGCGACGCATATCGCGAAACTTAATGACGCGAAAAACTTGAGATTTTTCAAGGATGTTCACGGTTTTTTTCGCGGGTCGGGATGAGTCGGGTTGGGTCGGGTTGGGTCGGGATGAGTCGAATCGGGTCGGGTCGGGTCGGGTCGGGTCGGGTCGGGTCGGGTCGGGTCGGGTCGGGTCGGGTCGGGTCGGGTCGGGTCGGGTCGGGTCGGGTCGGGTCGGGTCGGGTCGGGTCGGGTCGGGTCGGGTCAGGGTGACCCGACCCGATCCGTCAGTTTTCAAAACTTTCTGACCCAATCTGACTCGACCCGTGAGATTTCTACACCGCCTGACTCGATCCGACTCGACCCGCAATATTTTTGAAAGCCTCCTGAACTGTGCAAAAAAATCCTGCCGCGATCGAGGTGCACATGGTGCGATAGAGGAGCACCGATTTGTTCCCGAGACAGACTTCTCACTTGTCGAGCTCTAATGCCATCCGCTGTGCTTCAGAAATATGCAACAACATCCGCATGATCGGTGAAATCCTGACGTGTTCCATCCCCGAATTGTGAGAATACAGAGGTCTATGGCCTCAAAACTATCGCCATGCATGGAATGAGCACCCCCCCCCCCCTATTGTGAGAATACGGAGGTCTATGGCCTCAAAACTATCGCCATGCATGGAATGAGCACTTTCCCCCCCCCTCCCCGCCCGGCCGGTCGGTGCATCAGCCTGGACTGCTTATCGCGTCCAGGATTATTTGTTTCTCACGGCAGTTGAATAGCTCCCTGCTGGCGATGACCAATGTGGTTGGAACACTGTGGGCGGGTAGCTCCTAGAACACTCCGTGCCCACTCACTCACCCACCCACCCACCCACCCACCCACGCACCCATCCACCCACCCCCCCACCCCCCAATCCCCCCACCACCCCACCCCCGACCCGTCGCGTCTACGATTTTTCTCCGTACAGTTGAACAGCATCCTCCTGGTAGTGACAGATGTGGTTGGAAGTGCGTGGGGGACGGAGACGACTTCGGATGGCGCGTCGCTGTATTATTTCTTCGAGGGCAGGTGGTCGCTGCCTTCGTCTCTCATGTTCGTCGTCGTGGTCTACCATATCAGGTGCCAACCCCTGACCCCGAACCTTCATCCCCTTTTACAACTGAAAACTCGTTTTTGGGCGACAAACTACTTGGAATTAGTATAGGAAGGGGTTTGGGGGCTCTAAAGGGGGTGTCGCTATCCTCATGTCTAACGCTAAAAACTCGTCGAGGTATACCATATCGAGGGTGCTGCGCTCGTTCATTTCTTGTTGTGTTACTCTGCTGTTAAAACGAATGGCAATAGCCAAAAACGGGTACACCCCGTCCTTTTTCTCTCAAAAACAGGTACACCCTATAACATCAAGCAACTACCCCCGCCCCCCCCGTGCTCCCGGGTTCGTGAAAACCGACATGCTCCGTCCCGGCATAGTAGGGAGTCGAGGGTCTATGATCATACGACTACGGTCATGCACAAACTGAGTACACTCCCCCCCCCGTCCCCGACCCCGAGCCACACGCTTGCCGATCGCACAACTTGTCGTTCTGGGCTGCAGGCCTGAGCCGACACTGCAAGTCTATTTCCTTCTAGGTGTGCGCGAGGTATCGGTACTGTTGTAGTGTACTGTATTTGAAGACTCGTGCATGTATTTTTGTTGCTGTTTGTGAGTACACTCAGCCGCACTACGGTATCTACGACGCAAACTCGTATGGACTCGTCAAACGGGGTCATTTTTGTGTCACCGCAACGCGAGCACAGCAGGATGCCGCTTCTAGCGCATGTATGTCCTCGCAACAAACAAGCCGCCGAACAAGTCGTTCTGCGGTAGCCCCCCCCCCAACGCTTCTTTAACGAAATCGCCGGTTTTGAGACAACCAGCTCCTGGTCCTATCTCCTTCAGAATACGGTGCCCTTTGCCACCCAAGCGTCATCATTCGACAGTCTTTTGACGAAACTGAAAAAACGCACGAAGCTATGTTGTTCGTAGCATCCTTCCTCGTCCCGAGCAGCCATTAAACATTCGTGAACAGAAAATCGTAGAATCAGCCCGCGGCATAGAGAGAGGTGCACTGGCTCTTTTTTGCCTTCTGAGGGTGGTGGGTTGAGGAGCTATATTTGCCTCCTAAGGCACAAAAGTGAAATGAAAAAAAAGAGAGTAAATCTGAACGTGCAACAAGGTGAAAAAGCATCATGGCATAGGTATACAACGAAGAAAGTTGCTAAACAAGAACGATACTGCGCCGATTTTGGACATAACCCTATTGGGTCCCGCGTATAGCGACCAAAAAACAAGAACAAAATCGACGATTGGTTGCGATATTTTCAAGCGTCTACCGGCACCATAGCTTGAACACGCCCGCAGTACGAAGTAGGATCCTGCTGCCTGCGCCCGTCCCGTATATTCGAGTCTTTGCATTCCTGTTGTCGTTCGGACACCAACTGTATCATCGCCAAACCAACTTTGGCCGATGCCGAAAATCGTCAATTTTGTCGCCATTTTTTTACTTTCCCTCTGAAGCCGACACCAGGAAGGGGCCCCAAATCCCAAATCCCCTCCCTATACTAAAACCAAGTATTTTTCTTCCTCAAAAACGGGTTTCCACTTGTAAAAGGCGTTAAGGGGCCTCGTCATCCAGATTTTTTGTTTTCCGCCAAAAATTTTTACTTCTATCGTAGCAGGCGTTTTCGAATTTATTATCTCGCCCGTTTTACTTTATCCCTACATTTTCCACGGACTTAGCAATGCTCGCGTTGCCTCCCCTATTTTTTTTTTCTGTGTCCCACACAGCGGGCTGCGCTACATGTACTCCAACATCGTGGCGTGGAGCCATTACTTCTTTCTGTGGGTGGGGATGGTCGGCGGGTTCTGCTGCAGGGAACATACGTTCGGGTCTTTCTTCACGCAGTCCGCGGTTCTCGTCCCCATCGTCGTGGCAAGTATCCGCTACGTGTGCATAAATATATTGTACAAGGTTCCCCACCAGGGTGTGGTTTGCTTGTAGTCACGGGGACGTTGGAAGTTGAAAAGGGGAACGAAACTTCGTAAAAATCAAAGAAAAACGGTGAGCCACCGCACGCCGCGCTACCGACCAGCCCATTTTTATTTATTTATTTTTTTATTCTGCACACTTCTACTTTCGCAACTTCTGGACAAGCCGTGGTCACAGGTGTCGTCCCTTCTTCCCCCCCCCTCCATCCCGGTTTGTGCCTTCAGCTTTTTATCGCGCATAGGGTTTAGCAATCCCACTGCTCGTCGATTTTTCGTCGAGTGTTGCTCACTCCGTACGTAACGAGAGCCCCACTCTGTCCGGACATTATTAGTATTGGAATTGAGCGTTTATCATATTTCCGAACAGAGAGTGGTATGGCTTTAGGACGCGGGCTACGTCAGAGATAGCACTTACTTTTTTGGCTGATTTTTTTTTTTTTTTTTTTGATAACCCGAAATCGTAGGAAAGTTCATCATTTTTTTTATTTTTTCATTTTTTTTTTGCAAAATGTTTTCGTTGTACACCTCGGGCATGAAATCGTTCATCGGGGAGCACTTTTGGTTAATTTTTTTCCACATTAGTTTTTTGGGTGGGGGATAGAGCTCTCCAAGCCATCACCCTCATATGAAGGCAAAAACAATGGTTGGTGCACCTCTTCGGTAGCCCGTGTCTACGCCGAGATTGAATTATTATTATTATTTTTTTTCTCCGGATGTAGCCCGTGCTAAGCAAGGCAGAGAAAAGATGACGCCCTTCCGTCTCCCATCACCTTCACACTCCACATGTACAGCTCAAAATAAACCGCGCGGGAACGCGGGTGCTATCGATGGTTTCCTCCAACAAAACAATTGCTCGTAGAGAGTCATGTGTGAACTTGTTAAAGGAGTTCACCCCTTTAAGGAACATTTCCACGAACATTCCACGTGCACAACTTGAACACTACGCGGAAATGCAGGTGCTGTCGATGATTTCCTCCAACACCGTGGAGAGGCAGATCAGAGGCGATTTCGTCCTTCGATGTAATATTTCGAGCGAGCGGGCTAGGGCGGACGAGATATGCGCATCAAGTGAGTCGGCACGTGCATTGGTGGCATTGTTGACTGCCCTGGTTCATTTGCTCGCCGTGTGCTGCGTATGGATGTTTCCACCACCACCACCACCACCACCGCCACTAATAGCAACAGCAGCATCACCGCAAACACCAACACCAATAGCAACAGCAGCATCACCGCAAACACCAACATGAACAACGCCACCAACACCAACACCACTGCCCTCCCCCCACTTCCCCCCCCCCCCCGACCACCACCACTCCAATCACTAATCCCACGACCGTTCCCTGCGTTCCACCCCGCTCCGAAAAAACGAACCAGTGCTTCCTCCGAGGGTGTCGGAAATGCTCAAAAATGGAAGTGCCGTGCAGGAAGTGTTGCAGGAGTGTCCCCAGATAACGATTCTCTTTTGCTACATCACGGGGTTTAAGGAGTTGACAACGAGCTGCGACCCGTACGATGTCGTGGACTTCGTCAACTCCCTCTTTTCAAGCTTCGACAAGGTACGGCTGTGATACCGGTATATGATGACGTATAACCCCCTCCCTCCCGCATCGATAAAAGTTCTGGGTTTATCACCCGGGTGGTAGAGCGCAGGGTGTGTGATATACAACGTACCACGTGTGGTAAAGCGGGTGGTCGTGTACGACCTTTAGAACAAGAAGCCGACAACTACTGTATCTGCGACCCCTACGGTGTGGTGGACTTTGTCAACTCGCACATTCCCCATGTTCGACAAGATGTGGTCGGGATACCGTGTAGTTCTGTATATGACGGCCTACAAAACACCACCGGAGACAGTTTTGGGGGTGCAACTAATGTATCACCCGGGTGGTATGTGTAGCACCCCCGGTGATTTTTGTCGGGGTTATTAATAGCGTATCAACCGCGTGATATAGCACATATAGCACCTCCGGCGATATTTTTTCGGTCGTGAAGAATTTTCACCCGGAAGGTATATAGTACGGGTTGTGGTGTACAGTTGTGTTGTACAATGTATGGTGTGATATGCATCGTTGTACGGTATAGGTGTCGTATAGGGTGGTACATTCTAGCTCAACTCGTAAAAGGCTTACTCTCAGCGAGCTTCTGGACAGGCCGTCGTCGCAGGTGCCTTCCCTTCTCCTCCGCGTTACGTGCCTCGTTTTTATCGCGCACGGGGTTCAGCACGCTCCACTGTTCAGCTTCTTTTGATCATCGATTCGCATCAAGTTTCGACTATAAGTCGCCGACAAATTGTCAGTTGGCTGTAGACAGGGATGAGTAATAGAGACGATTCTCCTCTCGCTAGGAACGACGTCCGCAGGCACCTGAACAAGATCGACGCTGCGTCCCGTGCACCAGCGGCTCAAACCCAAAATAGGTATTATCGCAGGTGGTGTCATTTTTCACGGGTATGGTAGGACCAGGGTGACGTCATCCGATCGGTGAGATTTGAAGGTCTTTTGACCCGACCCGTCCCGACCCGACCCGACCCGACCCCACCCGACTCGTGAGATTGCGATACAACATCCCCCTCCCCCCCACGCACCCACTATTATCCTCCAACCGAAATTCTGGTGCAGTCTACCGAATACCACCACGTTCACAAGCTGGAGGCTATAGGCTGCTCGTTATCTTCGCTGTGCGGGTGGAGGGTGACAAGGGGAGCACGACAATCTCGCGCCACGCAAGACAATCGGTGCCCCCACCCTTCTCCGTATCCCACAACCAACCCCGTTCATGTCCCCCTAACAAATGTCGGGAGGTCTCTACGTTAGGGGAAGGAACGATGCCCCGCTTCGGAAGGGATGCGTGGTCCAAGGCCAAATGCTTAAGGCTAGCAACAAATAAGTACCCCCCCCCCCCCTGCTTGTCTCCCAACCGAATATCATTTTCTTATGCAGTGCACCGAGTATCACCACGTCTACAAGCTGGAGGCCATAGACTGCTCCTACCTCTGTTGCGCGGGAGGGGGGCAAGAAGGGGAGCAAGACAATCTTGCGCCGGCTGCGGATCGAATCTGGGACATGGCCCTGACGATGCTGGCCGTTGCCGCTCACGGCAGCAAGTGAGTTGTTTTCTTTGTCGCACAGTGGGCAGATCATGGTCTGAATAGTCTATTGATAGATCCTATAGATCGCCTGGATCCTACAGATCGTCTAGATCCCACAGATCATCTGGATCCCATAGATCATCCAAATTCGACACATACATCGGAGATACCACGATCTAGGCGATCTAGATCCTGCTGTATACTTGTATTTTATTATATTTTCGTGGAGGATCTGTGTACAGCAGTACATATCGTATCTGGGACATGGACCCTGGCCATGTAGGCCGGTTACCGCGCACGGCAGCAAGTACGCAAAAAAAAATCACATGTCCGACAGATCGCAATATATCTAGATCATCTTCGTGAAAAATAGATCGTGTATCGGTCATTACGATATGTTGTGCGCGATCTGCGTACGATACAGATCGAGTCTGGGACAAGGACCTGACTATGATAGCATAGCTGTCGCTCATGGCAGCAAGTGAGTGTGGATAGATGATTTCGACGCAGACGGGTCGACGGGTGACCTAGGAGCGTGTTGGTTGTCCGCTGGTTTACGATGGAGATCTTCCATCGGAAAATCAGTGAGTTCCATACTTGAGGAGAGTATCTAGCAGTGGGGATGTTAATGTGATCCTGCGGGACAAAGGGAGTTCAATATGGCGGACAACTTCCTGGGTTGTGATGTTTCGACATGCTGTAACCATTGCCGCACCTAATGGTTCGATATTATACATGAGTTTTGCGTGGTTATCTGGGAGTCTATCTTGTCCAGCGTCCGTCCATCTAAGGCTTGTCAACGTTTTGAGTCCATAAACCAACAGGTGGGGGTTCGAAGGACCTAGGGAAGGGAGGGTGTGTGTGATAGAACATACCTCGGGATGAGCGGGGGAGAATGGTCGAACGGCTTGACGACGATAATGGAGGGGGGGGCTGGAGGCGGTCGGGGAGCGGGGGGAAGGCGAAAGGAGTGGGGTAGAAGAAGGGTAGGGGACGAGGGGGGGGCAGGGGGAAGCGAACGAGGAGGGGGATCGGATGGGTTAATGCTGTACAGGCTTTTCGGAGGTACCTGCAGACGGGCCTAGGGGACAAGAGGGGAGGCGGTAGTGCAGGGGGGCGGGGGAGCAGGGGGAGGCCAATGTGGCGGTGTAAGGGAAGCAATAGTGTTTTGAACGTTTCTGGCTGGTGCGTGAGTGGCCCGCGAGTCAATTGCCAAAGGTAGGGGGCGAGTCGAGAAGGACGGAGTAAGGGAGGGAGGGAGGAAGCGCCAGTAGATGATGATGATGATGATGATATTCTTGTCAACAATTCATCTTCACCTTCTCAAAGAGAACGTTGTTGAACAGCTTATCCCTCCCCCCCCCACCCCCCCTACTTCTCCCCCTCCTCTTCCCCCCTCACCCCCTTCCGGCCCCACCGCTGCCCTCGCGATCTCTCCCCACTCCCAAAATTGATTGGTTTCGGGCGGATTCCGTGCTATCCGATCCGTGATTCGGCGACGGAATGCATCAGGTTACCGGCGCAGGTCGGAGCAACGGGGCACGGTGGAGGAGCGGTGCTAAAGATTGGGGTGCATACGGGTCGGTGAGGACCTCTGTGAAGTTCTGAATGCCCGTTCTGATGCGCCTCGAAGCTCTGTCTTGGCGATGGACGTTGCTAGAATCTTTGTTTCCACCTGTGATGAGAATAGGTAGGTGTGGCGTACTGACTGTATGTATGAGCAAAATATTTAACCGTAGGTTTGCGAGGTATATGTTCCATACCACCAGGTAGTACGTAGCTGCGTACAGATGAAATACCGGTAGACAACTACTGTAGTTTTCATACAAACTCGAGGGAGATAATATCAAGCCCCCCCCCCCCACCCCCCCCCCACCCCGCCCCATCCCACCCCACCCCATGCCATTTATCTTCTTCTTGGCTTCCAGCGCCGCTGTGGACGGTGTTTCTGGAAGGAAATCGCACAGCTAGGGATCTTGATTGTATTTGGCGATATATTTAGCGATGGACTGTGTTTCAACGAAACGTTTTAACAGGAGCATATCAGACCCCTCCGCCCTCCGCTCCATGATATATGGTCCTAAATACTACGAGCATGCATGATATGACCATGACTACCCCCCCCCCCCCCCTATTGCTGGGGCTGGCGTCAATTGGAATGATGCTGTGAAACACGCCTCCCACGACCGGAGCTAGCCCGCCCGGGCGCCGTTTTGTTTTCTCCCGCTTTTCTACTTTGGTGGTACCCGGGGTAGGTGGTGATCGAGTTACACCATGCTGTTCGACCTTAGCTTCGCGCAAGGGGGATCATGTCACGTTGTGTGCACACGACAAGGCACCCACGAACAAAGCAGTTGCATGGTATCTCCATCACTGTCTCTGGAGGTGGCCAGGACACCAGAAAACAAATAAAAATAATCTCGAAGTGTCATCCGATATGCAAGAAAGTACGCACAAGGTGCCGAAGTCCGCCTCACAAGTGGTTCTTAGCAGGATGTAGCCCACCCTTCATGCGACTCGCCGAACACTTCGCTGCGCTTGGCGCTTGGTGCTTGGTGCACGCACCGTTTTCCTGGTCGGTGAAAACCCGACGTGCTCCGTCCCGTCAGAGTAGGGGAGCGAGGGCCCATGGTCTAAAGACTGCGGCTATGCATGAATCGGGTTCACCCCCTCCCTCACGCATATCACCTTACTACGGCGCTTCGCGCTTGGCGCAAGCAATGCCTGCCGGGTTGGTTACAACCCGACGCGCTCCGTCTCGGCGTGGCGGGGATGCGGGCGCCTGAGTCATCCCATGCTAGGGGATGCAGCAGATTCTAAGAACTTTCTGAGTTCCCAACACGAGGACCTCAATATTATATCTCACCCAAAACATGACTACGAACCGAGCACCGTTTCTACGCGCTAATTCTAAAACAACTCTGTTATTCGTGAAATCATCGCACTAGCAGATAGTCCCAAAAGTTTGAGGAGCTCAACTGGACAGAAACGCCTGCCCCCAAAACTGAACCCCCCACCGCGAGAAGAGTCGCCTATTGTGTTCGGACTACGACCACGCATGATATGAGTACCCCCTCCCCTCCCCCTCCCGCCCGCACGCTCATATCGTCCCCTTCGATTGTGTGGGAACAAAATTAATCATTTCACCTCCTTCTCATTTTTCCCTTCCGTTCGGTTTTCCAGTGCCGTGGGAGGCGTTTCTGGCGTGAAATCGTACAGCTACCACCTTTTCGGCGATACAGTCAACATGGCTTCAAGGACAGGTGACTTAGAAACAAAGCACTTCCGCGGAAAACAAAAAAATTAGCACTGGGTCTAAAGTCTACTGCTGTAGGGCAGGGGTTTGCACCACCTTGATGAAAAGTATCTGGTGGCGCGGGCTACGGCAGGAGTAGCACGGAACGTTTCTTGAGACTCTCTTTTTGAGGATCTTTCTCTCCTTTTTTTTATCACCGTAGAAGTTTGCCGTTTTCTGGAGGTGCGGACTACCTGACTTATCTATTATAACTGGGTTTCCATGCCTGTAGAGCGGATGTTCGATGCGGGATGCATTTTTATGTTTTTACTCGTACATCAGTTGCTAGCCGTGTCCCGGAGGTGCGGACTACCCGGCCTATCTAGTGGGTTTCCATACCTGTAGGGAGGATGTTCAATGCGGGATGCACTTTTCTATTTTCTATTTTACTGCATTAGTAGCTAGCCGTTTCCCGGAGGTGCGGACTATCCGACCTATCTAGTGGGTTTCCATACCTGCAGGGAGGATGTTCAACGCCGGAGGTTTTTTTCTTTACTACAGTAGTAGTTAGCCGTTACCCGAAGGTGCTGATTACCCGACTTCTTATGTACAGTAGCGGGTTTCCATACTTGTAGAGAGGATGTTCAATGCGGGATGCATGTTTTAGTCTGTACTATAGTTGTAGATAGCGGTTTCCCGGAGGTGCGTACTCAACTTAAACAGGGGGTTTCCACACTTGTAGGGAGGATGTTCAATGCGGGATGCATGTTTTATTTTTTTGAGAGGGGCTCCCGCGGCCGGGGGGAGCCCGCTCGGCCTGCTTTGCTTTCGTAAGTCGGCAACTCCGCTGGTCATCAGCTGGCTTGGTCAGCCAACTTTTCGACTTAAGTCGGTTAGTTGGCCACCGCACCTAAAGATTAATTATAGTTAAGTAAATCCTGCTTGCCCACAGATCTACAATATGTTTGCTTTGCGCCCGTGCCTGATTTGTGCGAGCAGCCTCTACAGGGTTGCCGGGGAGGGTGCAGCTAAGCCGGGCTGCGTACAAGTCGCTCTCCCCCGAGAAGCAGTCGGAGTGCGAGCTCCGAATAGGCGTTGCCATGAAAGGGAAGGGTCTCATAGACACGCATCTGGCTAGCTTCGATCCCGACGGGCTGGGAAAAAGGCTGTGGAGAAATTTCCGACGTTTCGAGAAAATGACCAAGGTGAGCCCAACGATGTTGCTGAGAAAATTCCGGGAATTTTGATGGGGGAGGGGGGAGGGGGGGGTGAGGGGGGGGGGTGCGGGTTGGGTGGAGGGGGGGGGCGGGGAGTCGAGGAGGTAGGGGGGGTAGGAGAGGGGGGGGTGAGGGTCTCGGCAAAAGGCTGCCGAGAAACCTCCGACGATTCGAGAGAACGACCAAGGTGGGGTAGGGGTAGGAGTGGGGTTTGTTGGGGTTGGGAGGGAGGAGAGGGAGTTGGGGAGGGGGGGGGGGGTAGGAGAGGGGGGGGTAGGGGTGAATGGGGGGGGGCGGGTAGGGGGTTGGTGGGGGATGGGGAGGGGTCGATGGAGGATGGGGGGGGTGGTGGGGGTGATAGGGGGTAGGGGGGGGTTGGTGAGGGGTGTGGCGGGGGTTGGTGGGGGGTGGGGGGGGGAGTGGGGGAAGGGTGGGCAGGGAAGTGGAGGGGTGGAGGGGGGTGCGGGGGGGTCGGGGGGGTCGGGGGGCTGGAGGTGTGGGGGAATGGGGTCCATGGAGGGCTCGGGAAAAGACCGTGGAGAATTTTCCGACGTTTCGAGGAGATAACTAAGGTGCCATTTTCACGTTGCTACTTTGATAATTTTCCCGGAATTTGATCGGGGGGGGGGGGG
>JABAKD010000014.1:2739209-2864209 GCA_012845835.1 Undaria pinnatifida
CCACCCACCCCACCCCACCCCCACCCCACCCCACCCCCACCCCACCCCACCCGACCCCACCCCACCCCACCCCCCACACCCACCCACCCCACCCCACCCCACGCCCACCCCACCCCACCCACCCCACCCCACCCCACCCACCCCAACCCCACCCCACCACCACACCCCACCCCACCCACCCCCACCCCACCCCACCCCCCCCATCCACCCCGCCCCGCCCCACCCCCACCCACCCCACCCCACCCCACCCACCCACCCCACCCCCACCCACCCACCCCCCCCCTCCCCACCCCACCCCACCCCACCCCCATCCCCACCCCGCCCCCGCCCACCCCACCCCACCCCCACCCCACCCCACCCTCCACCCCACCCCCCTCCACCCCACCCACCCCACCCACCCCACCCCACCCCACCCCACCCCACACCCCACCCCACCCCACACCCCCACCCCACCCCACCCCCCCCACCCCCCACCCCCACCCCACCCACCCCACCCCACCCCCACCCCCACCCCACCCCACCCCACCCACCCCACCCCACCCCATCCCACCCATCCCACCCCACCCCACCCCCACCCCACCCCCACCCCATCCCACTAACCTGTACCGCCACCCCACCCCACCCCACCCCCACCCTTCCGAGTGGTGGGTGTTCTTTCAATTCCATCTGTGACTGATTCTACGATACCCCCCCCCCCAAAAAAAAAATCAGCGATTTTCTTTAACGAACGTTCGTGCCTGCTCGGCACAAGGAAAAATACTATTGGGAAACAAGTATATCATATTCTTTTTTGTTGTGTGCAAAGGGCTTATCGATCGATGACGTCGTGGTGTCGAGGGGACACCGTGTTTCAGGAGATGCGACCTGGAGCTGGTTTTGGAACAACAGGCGATTTCGTTGAAGAACAGTCGGGGGGGCTGCCGTAGTAAGAAAATACTCCTGCCGCACACGCACTCACCGACTCGATGAACGCTTGTTTGGGCGACGCAGGATCTGCAGTATACGTACGTGCTGGTGGTCAACGTTTTGGACGTGATCGTCTACACCATCGGCATCAACATCACCAACGCTCACAAGGTGATTGATGCAAGTATTATAGTTTGTTTGTTTTTTCTGTTTCTTTTTTTTTTGTTGTTGTTGCTACAATATATCACCAAGGCTCACAAGGTTATATTGATGAAAGAAATGTTCTTTCTTCGTTTTTTTTTTCTTGTTTATTGATATATGTATACCCACCAAGGCCCACAAGGCGATCGATAAAAATAGTAGCTTCTTTTTTTTGTTTCGTTTCGTGTTTTTCTTTTTTGCGATACATTCAAGACAAAACTAACACCAACATCAACATCAACACCAGGGGGGGGGGGGGGGGGGCACAAGGCGATTGATGAAAGCAGCTGGTTTTGTTTCGTATTTAGTATTTAGCGATAAATATATCACAAGGCGAGAAAAGCACAGATATTTTTTAGTTGTTGTTTTTTGCGATAAACATAATCAAGGCTCACAAGGTTTGAAGCAAGCCAGCTGTCTTTTTTTTCCCTTTCCTTTTTTGTCTTTTTTGCGATTAAGATAAGATCGCCCGGACTGACTCACAAGGTGATACACATAAACTAAATAGTCGATTTATTTGATTTAGTTTATTCTTGCGCTAAATGTCACCAAGGTTCGCAAGGGGATGAAGGCAGGTTTAATTTTGCATTTGTTTTGTGATTGCTCTTGCGATACACGTCACCCCAGACTCGCAAGGTGATGACAGCAGCTTGGCTGGTGTGCGCGAAGCCAGGATCACATTCTCGAACAAAACCCAAGCGTAAGAAGTCGCGCTCAGCGGCGAGAGCTGCACCTGATCCATAAAGACAATACACGCCGCAGGTTTCTCGAACTTGGTGTCACGCGTGCTACTATGGTTGGAGTGCGCCTGGACCCTCTTTTTCCTCGACCAAGAAACTGTCTCCGAGACCCTTCAACAGTACAACCGGGCCAATCACCGTACCATGAGCCAACTTTTGTTTTTTTTTTCGACGCGTGCTACGATAAAGGCGCACCACTTTTTTTTTTTTTATACTACCCCTCAATTTGGGAGCTTAAGACCTCTCTAAGGCAAAAACTGATTTGGAGGAGGGGAAAAAAAAAAAAAAATTGTGCCGGAAAAAAACAAAAAAAATGGTCTAGATACACAAACAAGAAAATGAACAAAACAAAAATTGTTTTGTTTTGTTTTTCCGACGATTTTGGGTCAAGGAGCCGCGTCGTTCAGAAACCATTTTCGCCAAAAAACGGTATACCTCTATCGTAGCACGCGTCATTTAGTCAAACAAAAACAATGCTCCAGTAACGCGGGGCAGACTCTTCAGCTCAGGAAACCCGTCATCCTGAAACGAATGTGTTTGGCCAGGAAGAAGCGCAAGCCTTTACCGCAAGCAAAAGCGTGTGGAGCCACGAATACGGTTTCAAGCCTTCGCTCGGAGTACTCGTATAAAAGCGATGTTGTCGGCTGAATTACTCGGGGAGATGTTACGACGGTAGGGGGGTTGCACGTTTTGGGCCAAAAAGTCCCTGGGTGATTGAGCTTCTCATGTAAAAAACTGCCGGTCAATGACGTAATTTCACGAGTACATATTTTCCTCAGGACTGAGAGGCATACGTATTTCCTTGGGACTAAGGGGCCTAGAAGCTTGGTCGGGTTGCGCGAACGAATGCCTTCGGTTTTTCTTTTTTTTCGAGTGAGATATTGATTTTCCTCATGTGAAGAGATTAGGGACTGGTGCTGTAACCCCCACTCTATCACGAGGGGGAATATTACGAACGACGGGCGCCTCAAGCGAGGAATTACCGATTGTTTCTGGTACTCTTGATACTTTTTCAGGAGTGAACTTTGTTTTAGGGCTAGCGCATGATAAAAATATAGCAAGCATTTGGTCGGATGGCGCGCGAACGAACGCCTTCAACGTCACGCAGTTTCGGCTGATGTTGTTGATATTGAGCTCCTCATGTTAGGAGCTCAGGAACTTCTTAGAATCTTCCGCTGCATCCCTGCCCCGCGGGGTAAGTGACTCTTAGCGTGTATCATCACGTCGCTGATGCTTGGTTGCCGTTCACCACGTAGATTACGGCTTTAACACGCCGGATGACCAGGGGGTGGTTTTTGTTCAATCCCGACATCATGCGTGCATGCTGGCAAATGTTTAGCGGTTGGAATAGTCGTTCGCGTGTTCTACATACACCCCATGCGAAACACGTGCAGTGCTCACCCCCCTCACCCCCCCCTCCCTCCCTCAAATCGCCCAATCGTTCGTAGTTTGAGGACCAACTAAATGCATATGAAGTGCTGGTAGCATACGATGAAAGTAAAATATGTCTATTCGAGATTTGAGGGGGGGGGCAGCGATCTCCGGAGTGCCATCTCCATCAAAATCAATATCTTCAATCAAAGGCAGTTACAATATAAAAGGGAACCGGGAGCTCACCACTAGCTCAAGAGAAAACGGATCCGTACTCATGACATATATTCATAGAAAGCTACAATGAACAAAACAAATCGGAGGGTTTTGAGTTCTGTGCGAATCGAGAGCAAAAATAGGCGTTTTGTTTTCCAACTTTGTTTTTTTACTTGGGTTCAATACCCCCCTCCCCCTAGTCTGGCTCCTTAACAAACAAGGGTGGGTAAGATTTTGTTCTGTTTTTCGTGCTCCCCTGAGGAGGGGATTGGTGGAAACTAGTTAGTCCCTATTGAGTCAAAACGTCGAACAGTTTCCACCTTTTGTTCGAGGGAGACCATAGGCAATATGATGCAAGTCGACGAGGGAAGAAAGTGCTGTACCCTTCCCTGCGACAAACGACGAAGGCGCGTACCGTAGTGGGGAGGGGAGAAAAGAGCCAGCCCGGTGACCCTGGTTCTGAGTTGCGCCTGCGTAGGGATACAAATCAAGAAAAGGTGCGAGCATAACAGTTGGGACGAGCAAATATATATGGATATAGATTAATCGATTCCTCCAATAGTATAGGCAACAATCACTAATCAAACAACCCGCGAAAACACGGCAGGGCAAAGACGTGGCGGGCTACCTTCTATTCGTCTACGGCGCGGCTCTTATAGGCAGCTACGCCTGCAACAAGCGAGAACGGGAGTTCCGGTATACGTTCCTGCACAAGCGTATCCTCAAGGATAACAAGGTGACGAGGGGGGAGGGGGGGCGTGTACCCATTAGGCCGTGCTTACTGCTCATGGTGTGCGCAGGGGTCCTCCCGCGGTATGGCAGGGGTTGAGATCTTTGGGCCCAATCATTTGTGACCGGTTGAGGTCCTCAACCATTGTAGAACTATCGTTCAGCGTGGTAGTGTTGCGCGTAGTAGTTTTTTTTGTTACGAGTATGGAAACATTTGGAAGCCTTTTTTTGTTGTTGTTGTTTTTGGGAAACCTTTCGGCCGACCAACGAAGAAGCCCCCTGGGGCACGAGAGCTACTCGAGAGGTCTACTATTGATACTAGCGCAAAGAAGAAATGTTGGTAGGGTTTGGGCGAGCGAAACGCTTTCGAAGCCCGTGATTATTTTTCGGGTGATGATGGATAATGGATGATGGATGGTATTGAGCTCCTCACGCCAGGAGCTCCACAAACTTCTTAGAATCTGCCGCACTGCTAGCGCGAGATGAACCGTGCGCCGTTTCACAGCGGCGTCGACGGGGGCCTCCTCGGCAGAGGAGTGAATGCCCAAACTGATCGAGATGCCCTTTGGAGCGCGTGCCGCGATAGACGCAGCATTTTTCGGAAGGCCCAGGCAGAGGGAGCGGGGATATTAATACATCTTGATGCACACATTTTTACTTCCGGGTTTTCACCACTCGACGAGTGACGAGTGACTCTTAATGCAATATACCTCGCTGACAAAACTACTTTTCGTGGTCGATTTGTCTTGGCGCAGCGTAGCTTCATTCCGTTTACAGACGCACAAAAAATCGTCAAATTTAGACACATCGCGGAGCTGAACACCGAAAAAACAACAAGAGCGGGGGGAGGGGGGAGTTACTCGCGTGAGTGACGCCGAGCCACTACAAAAAGAAAAAAGAAAAAAGAAAAACGCAACCCCCCTTACCGTAGCGTTGGTCTTGAGCTGGCCTTAACCTGGTCTTAAGCCGGTCTTCAGATTTTAGTGCACCTTTTTTTTTTAGCGGCACGAAACGGCCACGCAAACAGTTAGCTACGCTGCGCCACACAAGCAGCCTGAAACGTTTTTCTCGGTAAGGTATACGAGAAGTCACTCGTGCGAGCCTGGTAGTACATGGTGGTCTGATAGCGCAAATGCGGTAGCAAAAAAATGGGCGTATATAATAACACCATCATAACACCGTCGTAACATCCCCCCTAGTAATACCATTACGGGGGACCCTAGTAAATAGGACCTATAGTGAACGCAAAAACCTATATACTCATATATTTTTACTAACAATATTTGGTCCTATTCACTATCGTCCTCCGTAAATAGTATATATCGAATATCTATAAACAGCACGCCAGGTAAAAGCGGAAGATCCGCTGAACATACAACGTATGTTTGCCCGAACCTGACTCACGTGCAGGCTCCGGTGCGAGGGGGGGGGGGGGGGGGGGGGGGGGGGTGGACCGCCTAGAAGATGTTACCAATGTGTTCATTGTTTCCTGAACAAGAAAGTCAATTCAGTCCTTTACTCCCTTGTTGACATACCAGGGCGAATGCAACAGCTGGTAGTATTAACGTAATGCTTAAAATGCATTTTTACAGTATTTCATCTCATTATAGACGTAGCAAACGTGTTCTGTTATTAATTTCCCCATTTTTTCATTTTTTTCATCCTTTTATAGACGCCAGAACCGTACTACCATTTACCCTTGAAGCCCTTTCGGGAACTTGGTTATATATTGATTGCAGTATAGGGAAAAATTGACCTATAAAAACTGACGATTGCGGCATCCTTCACAAGAAGCACGGAACAGCCCGGGCTGCTGGATCATTAGCTGACGAAGATTTTTCGGTCGAACTCCAACGCAAAGTGCCCGCAAGACACGCGCAAAGACAGCATGCGCCGCCGTTTGTTTGCATGCTCGCATCACAACAAGAGCGCGCTTACCAGGTGTACCTTATTTTGGCTATGTACAAGGGGCCCCCAAAAAGGGTCAATATAACATTGTGTTTTTAATCGTTCCACCGCATAACAATTGGCGTACTGATCGTGTCGATGTACCCCACTTTTTGGCGGATGCATGCATTTTCTTCAGCTACGGCGTATGCGTGTGGTTTGCTCTGTGCTTTTCCGTGAGTGTATTCTTCCACTCCAGAGTGACTGGAGCCTGTCCTGCGACCACGGGCTTGATTATGCAAATTAATGCGAGAGAAACAACGACCCGTTATATATATATATATATCTATATCGATGCATACAAACATGTGCTCAGGTAAAAGCGGAAGATCTGCTGAAGAACATGTTCCCGAACCTGACCCACGTGCGGACTCTGGTGCGAGGGAGACGGGTGGTGGACCACTTGGAAGATGTCACCATAATGTTCAGCGACCTGAAGGGATACACGCAGTGGGCTAGCGAAGAGTCTCCCAAAGAGGTCTACCGGGTATTGAACAAGGTAAGGTGGGAGAGGTGGAGGGGGGAGGGGGAGAGGGGTGTGGGCCGGATGAGCGGCGACGGGGGGGGGGAGGTGGGGGTTGGGGGGGGGGGCTGGGGTGAAGGAGGTCGGTGGGTGGGTGGAGGGAAGGGGGAACGAGAAGGCAGGGGGCGGCGAAGGGGTAGGCGGGGATAAGCGAGTCACGCGATTTCGTGGATATGGGTGGAGGTAGGGGGGGGGTTGGAGTGGGAAATGGGGGTGGGGAGAGTGATAGGGGGGGGGATGAGTGGGTAGGTGGGAGGAGGGGAGGGGGGACGAGAGGAGGGGGGGGGGAGTAGGTGAGTGGGTGAGTGGGTGTATGAGCGGGCGAGCGGGTGGATAGGTGAGTTAATGGGTGGGTGGGAGGGATGGGTGGGGGGGTGGGTGCACCGCCGTCAGGGCCCGTAGTTTTCAACCGGCTCTCGAGTAGGCATCTTCTGGAACTTATTTGTTGCCACAAAAATCGGGAGCATCAACCCCAGCGCCGCGCCGTGCACTCGTGTCGCGACGAATGCCTTACGTGCGTTGTTTATTTCAGGTGTACACCGCCTTCGACAGACATCTAGATTCGCTGGGGGTCTACAAGCTGGACACCGTCGGAGACGCCTTTGTCGTGGTGGCTGGCCTTGAGGGATTCAAGTCTAAAGAGGCAAGCGGCAAAGAAGATATGTCAAATGACGGTCCGCCAAAAAAAAAAAAAAGAGCACGGTTTGCGGGCATACGGCCAACGTACCGTGGTTCACACTGTAACCTATCTGGTATTTAGCAGGTAGGATAAATATCAAGTGTCCGTCATGGCGTTTTTTTTTTTCCAAGTTACCGCCCGTCACACCCCAAAATGTCGTCAAAATATACATACTTGGCAGCGAGAGGGTGGTTTGGCCGATGAGCCCTTCCCGGAAGCATGCGTTATCGCAAATAGTAACCCGGCGGCTTGTTCTAGAATTACGCGAACACGCGTCAAAAAAAAACTTCTGTCTTCAGGCTCAAACTCTTACGTGGAGCAGGGTCTGTTCTTTAGATTTTGCAAACAATGTTTTTTTTTTTCAAGGTTTCGTGGAGAGATGTTGGGCCAAATTTTCTCAACTCATAACTTCGGAACAAGAAAGTGCTGCCTGTTAGAGATGAGCCACCGAGCTAGCCGGCGCTGACCGCCATTACTGCTCTCAGCGGTTAACGGTGGTGTTCATCTAACCCTGTCGCGTACAGCAGTGCGCGGGTGGGAGCAGGTGCGCCGGCTAGCTCGGCGGTTTATAGTTGCGCGGCTCTGACCCTGTCGCGTAGCATAGTGTACTTATTGCCTTGTGAGCGGGGGCAGTAAAAGAGTGAACGGAATATCGTTTTTTTTTTTATGAAATGATTATAACTTGCGTCAGCTGTTATTTTACGGGGGACCCTAGTAAATAGGACCTACGGTGGACACAAAAACCTATATATTCATGTATTTTTACTAACAATATTTGGTCCTATTTACTATCATCCTCCGTAAATAAGACTTGGACAAAGTCAGGGTCGACACCTCATCTTTGCAAGCACTGCGTGATACACCGGTCGCCCTCCCCCTTTTTTTTTTCCCTGCAAGTTTTTCATGCATGAGTCAAAAACCTAGTCAATTATGTAGTAATGATGGACGTCAATCCTACAAAGCGAACCACGATGAAGAAGTTAACGTGTTGGGTGACACGGCAATGAATGTTGACGTAAGAGCGTTGTTTTGCCTGGGTCCCGCTCACTGCTGTCGCCGCAAAACAGGATCATGCCATGGCGATGGTAAAGTACGCTTTCCGCATGCTGTTCGAGCTGGAGCGAATAAAGACCGAGGAGGATCTGAAATTCGAGATGCGAATAGGCTTGCATACAGGCCCGTGCATCGGCGGCGTGATCGGAAGGCTCAAGCCCAGGTAAGGCGCGATATGGCCACACCAGCGGAGACATATTGATATATTCATACATGCATGGTGCGAAGTGGTTCCACCCTGTGTACACCAACGTAAGAGCATCCCTTGACAAGCCGAAGCAAGCGCTCTTAGCTACACATTACTCTCATCTGTGGCGGGCAAGGTATGCCTGGTAGACGTTTTAGCATTTTCTTGGGTTATATATATGTATATACATTTGCTCTTTGCATCTATTATCTCGGCACGTTCTTTCTCTCCTTTTCCCTCCGTAGGTAGCCGTCACTCAGATCCGCGGTCACTAAGCAGAGGCTCTTCTTCCCCCCCCCGTACCCAGTATGGTGCGTTGCCTTCGTTTGTATCTCGAGAAGGTTTCAGCCCTTTCTTCCCTCTTCGACTCGCGTCGAAAATTAGGCGGGGCACATGCCGACGAGTTGACCGTCAACGTCGACGAAAAGCTACGCACGGTTGGGGGATAACTTTTGGGGCTTTTTTTTTGTTTTCGGTTTTCGGTGGTCACTCGCTCGAGTATACCCCCATTTTTTTTTTTTTGCTTTGCGGTCTTGAAATAACTTTTTGTGTATGTGTGTGTGTTTTAATTTTGAGATATGAAACCGCAATGTGGGATGGTTAGCAAACTCTGCGCCTAACCAATCACCTAAATTACTTTTTTTTCTCCCCATGAGGTATAGAGTCACTCGCGCGAGGAGTTTGACATGATAACTCAAATCCGGCAGCGAAAGAAAAAGGTACCCGCCCTAACGCAGACGCGTGGTACGATAGAGGTATACCTTTTTTTGGCGAAAATGCTTTCTGAACGACGGGGCTCCTTAACCCCTTTATAGCCCCCGAACCCCTTCCTATACTAAATCCAAGTAATTTTGTCCCCAAAAACGGGTTTCCAGTTGTAAAGGAGTTAAACCTCGGCGGAAACAGGTTAGTGGTGGCATGATGATCCTCGCTGTAAATCTTAGGGCAAGGGGTCTTTCGTCCGCGATAAAGCAGGTTTATTCTTCTCCAAATCAGTTTTTAGGTCAAGAAGGACGTGTCTTAACCTCCTAAAGCGAGGGGTAGTATTAATAAAAAAAATGGTGCACCTCTGTTGTAGCACGCGTCCGCAGCCCAGGTATGCCCTTAACTTGCACGCTTTTATGTCGGGGTCCACGCTGTACGCGGAAGTCTCCATTGCTTTGCATGCAATGCAGAACGCACTGTTCGCCGTTGCCCAACGGATTCAGCGCCATCGCACGTAGCACGGGGCAGGAAAGGATGCGTACGTCCCGGCGGCCGGACCCTACGATGGTTTTCCCGGAAAACGGCCCTTTTTTTTTCTGCTTGTTCAATAACTCTCTCCCGTTTTTCCTCTTGTCGAACAACAACAAGGCGTCATTTCGAGGAGGGGACGAAAAATCATCTTCCACCCGCATGGTTCAAATTGCACCACGTACTTCGTACATGATGCACCACAGTAAGCGTGCGTATCTTTCATCGTGTTTTTTCGTAAGTCTTTTTCAGTTTCGGGTTCTCCGATAGAAGAGGTATGCCACTTTTTGGCTGCAACGTTTGCAGAGTGACGAGGCCCCTTGACCCAGAATGGTGAGAATGTACCGTTTTTTTTGGGAATATTTTCGTTGAACGCGTAGGCCATGGGATTTGTTCATCGCGTAGCGGGCTGATTCTACGGTAGCCCCCCCCCCCCAAAACCAGCGATTTTTTTTTTTTTTTTTGCTTTAACGAACGTTTCACTGCTGCTCGACACAGGGAAGGATACTACTTGTTGTACTGAAAAAAAAGTATCCATGTATTTTCTCGTGTGAAAAGGTCTAACGATCGACGACGTCGGGGTGTCGAGGGACACCGTATTTCAGGAGATACGACCAGGGGTTGGTTTTGAAACCGGCGATTTCGTTAAAGAAAAGTTGGGGGGGCTACCGTGGAACGACTGAGCGCTGACAAATCCGTTTTTTTTCTTGGGAGGAAAAAAAATAGAGCTCCCCAAGTAAAGAGCCAAAATAAAAAGTGTACCTCTATCGTAGCATGCGAAAAAAGGTGTACCTCTCTCGCAGCATGCGAGAAAAAACGTGTACCTCTATCGTAGTATGCGAACAAAAAGTTATACCTAATAAAAGGTATACCTCTATCGTAGCATGCGAAAAAAAGGTCTACCTCTATCGTAGAAAGCGAAAAAAAATGTGTACCTCTGTCGCAGTAGGCGAAAAAAATGTGTACCTCTATCTTAGTATGCGAACAAAAGGTGTTCCTCTATCGTAGCATGCGAAAAAATGGTATACCTCTATCGTAGCATGCGAATAAAAGGTATACCTCTATCGTAGCATGCGAATAAAAGGTATACCTCTATCGTAGCATGCGAATAAAGGTGTTCCTCTATCGTATCATGCGAAAAATAGGTATCCCTAATAAAAGGTATACCTCTATCGTAGCATGCGAAAAAAAGGTGTATCTCTATCGTAGCATACGAAAAAAAATGTGTACCTCTGTCGTAGTAGGCGAAAAAATGTGTACCTCTATCTCAGTATGCGAACAAAAGGTGTTCCTCTATCGTAGCATGCGAAAAAAAGGTATGCCTCTATCGTAGAATGCGAAAAAAATGTGTACCTCTATCGTAGCATGCGAAAAAAAGGTATACCTCTATCGTGCCATGCAAAAAAATGTGTACCTCTATCGTAGCATGCGAATAAAATGTATACCTCTATCGTAGCATGCGAATAAAGGTGTACTTCTATCGTAGCATGCGAATAAAAGGTATACCTCTATCGTAGCACGCGAATAAAATGTGTACCTCTATCGTGCCATGCGAAAAAAAGGTATATTAAGGTATACCTCTATCGTAGCATGCGAATAAAATGTATACCTCTATCGTAGCATGCAAAAAAAGCGTACCTCTATCATACCATGCGAAAAAAAGGTATACCTAATAAAAGGTATACCTCTATCGTAGCATGTGAATAAAATGTATACCTCTATCGTAGCATGCGAATAAAAGGTGTTCCTCTATCGTAGCAATCGAAAAAAAGGTGTACCTCTATCGTAGCATGCGAAAAAAATGTGTACCTCTATCGTAGTATGCGAAAAAAAAGGTGTACCTCTATCGTGGCATGAGCCAAAAGGTGTACTTGTACCTCTGTCGTACAATACAAAAAGGTGTACCTCTATAATAGTAGCATAGCGCCAAAAAAAGGTTCACCTCTATCGTACCACACAGAAAAAAAAAAGGTGTACCTTTGCCGTAACATGCCTCAGTCATCCCCCGGAGGGGGTTGCACTTGTTGAGCCCACTACGAAACGTTCTTGGCCAGTTGACCTCCTCAAGTGAGTAGTACCTGGTAGCATTTTTGTGAGCGAATGATGTCGAAAGCTCTCGCTGAAGACGCGCGCTCTGATAGAGGTACGGCAAGAGGGATCCTCTATATAAGGCGGTCTTAATAAGACGGTACCCCGATATAAGGCGGTCTTAATAAGACGGTACCTCGATATGAGGCGGTCTTGATAAGACGGTACCCCAATATAAGGCGGTCTTAATAAGACGGTCCCCCATTAAGGCGGTCCGAATAAGGGGGTGCCCCGACATAAGGCGGTGCCCCGATATAAGGCGGTGCCCCGATATAAGGCGGTCTTACTAAGACGGTACCCCGATAAAAGGTGGTCTTAACAAAACGGTTCCCCAATAAGGCGGTCCGAATAAGGCGGCACCTAGATATAAGGCGGTCTTAATAAGACGGCACCCCGATATAAGGCGGTCTTAATAAGACGGTACCCCGACATAAGGCGGTCCGAATAAGACGGTACCCCAATATATGGCGGTCTTGATAAGACGGTCCTCCATTAAGGCGGTCCGAATAAGGCGGCACCCCGACATAAGGCGGTCCGAATAAGACGGCACCCTGATATAAGGTGATCTTAATAAGACGGTACCCCGATATAAGGCGGTCTTAATAAGACGGCACCCCGTCATAAGGCGGTTTAACAAGACGGCCCCCGATATAAAACGGTCCGAATAAGGCGGTACCCCAGTATAAGGCGGTACCGACGGTACCTCGATACAAGGCGGTCCCAATAAGACGGTACCCCAATTTATGGCGGTCTTAATAAGACGGTCCTCCATTAAGGCGGTCCGAATAATGCGTCACCCCGATATAAGGCGGTCCGAATAAGACGGTACCCCGATATAAGGCGGTCCGAATAAGGCGGCACCCGATATAAGGCGGTCCGGATAAGACGGTACCCAGATATAAGGCGGTCCGAATAAGACGGTACCCCGATATAAGGCGGTCCGAATAAGACGGTACCCCAATATAAGGCGGTCTTAATAAGAGGGTACCCCAACATATGGCGGTCTTAACAAGACGGTCCTCCATTAAGGCGGTCCGAATAAGGCGGCACCCCGATATAAGGCGGTCCGAATAAGGCGGCATCCCGATATAAGGTGATCTTAATAAGACGGTACCCGGATATAAAGGCGGTCGTAATAAGACGGCACTCCGACATAAGGCGGTCTTGACAAGACGGTCCCCGATATGAAGCGGTCCGAATAAGGCGGTACCCCGATATAAGGCGGTCTTGAAAAAATAAGGCGGTACCCCGATACAGGTACGTATGATGGCCTGAAACGGGTTCAGCATACTTCTGTAGTACGTACCGCCTTGGTTTTCTTCTACGTCGACGTAAAAAGCTCACGCCTTTTTAATTTATCATCGCTTCTTTTTACGTTCCCAGCTCAACGCGTTTAGTAAGAGGTTTTATTTTCCCTTACCTTAGGAGACACGTGCTGCAATAGAGAGGGAGCAGGTTTCGTTCGAAGAAGGCGTTTCTGTATGGCGGGGCTGCTTACTTAGCCCCAAAACGTCGGAAATGTACGCCAATTTTTGTTATTATTGCCTAATAATATTATACCCCAGGTATATGGTTCTCGTTGTTTACCTGAGGCCATATACATGGGCGTTTTCATCCGGGATCGAAGCGGTTTATTTTTCTCCAGATCAGTATTTTTTGGGATAAGAAGGACGTGTCTTGACCTCCAAAAGTGAGGAACCTCGGAAAAAAATGCGGTGCAGCATCTCTATCATCATCGTAGCACGCGTCCTCAGCGAGCCTCTTCTGGACAGCAAGCCGTGGTCCCAGATTGGTACGAGTACGTGTCTTCTTCCCTTCTTCACGCCCGGGAAGTGCCTTCGTTTTTATCCCGCATGGATGGGTAGGGCTCTTCGTTCAGGATTCGTTCCCACTTTTCAGCTGTTTTGTGCTCGTCGATTTTCATCGTATTTCCCGCCATTTCGCGTTCCCGCGCTTTCGGCCTGTCAAATTGTAAGAAGGAGTCTCCTTGCGGGCCTCGAGCCTACGGCATCGACCTCTGAACTCAATAGTTACGCGGCTTACAATTGAACGACCGAGGACGCCAGTTTCGTAGTATCGGACGCCAGAAAAAAAAGTGAGAAAATATACAAACACCCACATAGCATATATATTGCAAGAACCAGCAACGCAGCTTGCAACGATGAGTATCGACCCTAGCTTGAAAATTTATCGAACTCACAGCTGGCGTCCTTAAAATAAATCTACAAAGTAGTATATGAACCAACTATCCTCAGCGTGAGTATTGCGGGGGGGATATAGCTCAGTCGGCTAGAGCGTTTGTCTCATAAGCAGAAGGTCGAGAGTTCGAGCCTCTCTATCCCCGCATTTTTTTTAATCCATCGGAAATCCATGCGGTGTGTCGAAATTGCGATTTTTCGAAACCCAAACCCCAGCGAAGCACCGTGTTGTGAAACAGCGTATACCAAACCCCGGTGACAAAATTTGGGGCTTCAAACAAAAAACACGTGTGGCATACACTCCGGGGGTGTGATATACAACGTCCCCCGGTGATAATTTTCGGTGGTCGTTTTGAATTTGAGAAAACACAATACCGAGCGAGATCGTATACTCTAGGAGGAGGGGGTGTGGTAAAAAGGGGGGGGTGATAGCAGTGGTTACAACAAAGGGCTTGGGTTAGGATCAGTTCGTATAGGGCCGGTTTGGTCTGGGCCGAGGCAACATGATGAAATTGACCACAAACGACCGGTAGAGAAGCATAATAAGGTTGTTGCCGTGCCCATCCTGCATGTCGGGTGGACGTCAGATATTCTTGGAGATGTCATACTGCTGTACCGATAAGAGCCATGGCCACCGCAGGGGGTGTGGTACACAACGTACCAGGGTGGTGATAAATCGAGTGGTTGTTTGTGGGATTTCAACTATTGCATGGCCCCCAGGGTTGGTATACTCCCGGGGTGTGATATGCAACGTCCCGGGTGGTATACACCGTCATCTACGGTATGAACGTTACTATATCAGTGTACCGATAAGAGCCATGGCCATCGCAGGGGGTGTGGTACACAACGTACCAGGGTGGTGATAAATCGAGTGGTTTTTTGTGGGATTTCAACTATTGCATGGCCCCCAGGGTTGGTATACTCCCGGGGTGTGATATGCAACGTCCCGGGTGGTATACACCGTCATCTACGGTATGAACGTTACGATATCAGTGTACCGATAAGAGCCATGACCATCGCAGGGGGTGTGGTATACAACGTACCAGGGTGGTGATAAATCGAGTGGTTGTTTGTGGGATTTCAACTATTGCATGGCCCCCAGGGTTGGTATACTCCCGGGGTGTGATATGCAACGTCCCGGATGGTATACACCGTCATCTACGGTATGAAAGTTATGTTATCAGATACCACGTAGCGTTCTACATATATATATATATACCTCCACAGCGGCAATTCGAAGGTCGTAAGGAAGGAACACGCCTATTTCTTTCCTGCAGTCAACGCTACTCACCACTTTTCGTTCGAGACAATGGAAGGGGCGCACTGCATCCGAGCCCAAGGGGAGAACGTCCCTATGTTTTTTTTTCTGGTTGGGTTTGATTGGCTTAAGGGTCAGGGTTAGATACCACGATTGCAAGTGTGTGTCAACTATGCTTACCAATAAAGTGATAACCTATGATGGCTATGAATAACTGACAAGATATGAACAAGCGATAGGCCATGAATAAGTAATAAACTGTAATATCATTTTTTTTCTATGTGGGCTCTGACCCGTTCGTGCTAACATCGAACACTGCTGTTGTTATCAAAAGGTACCTCTGCTGGGGAAGGACGCCGCTGATATCTAACGAGCTCGAAGCCGCCGGAACTCCTGGTAGTCTATTGGTGAGTGGATCATGACAGCTATAATCGACCTGTCTTGCTGTTTTTTCCATTCCATCTACCAGATACGTGGTACATCAGCTTTGTGACCTTCCTCTAACTCTCTCCGATTTTCGTCCCTCGGATGTGGGGGCAGGCAATCTCCCCATTTTCCACGCCGGTACATGCCTTCATATTTATTTCTAGAAGGGTTCAGCATTTTCTTCGTCCGTCGACTCGCGTCAAATCGTGTCACGTCTCTGTTTCCGCGCGACATCTCACGGCACCTTGTTTTTCACTGTCGCCGGACTATGTGGCGCAAGGCTGTCTCTGGACACCTACGTCTTGCGTTGCCCTCAAGTACTCCCCGCTGTTTCGATCCGGATCGCGATCCCGATATAATGCCGATCCCGAACCCTACATCAATGCCGATGCTGATTCCGCTAGCGATAGTGATGCTGATACCGATACCGATGTCAATCTTTATCCCGATATTGACGAGGACGCCGGTTTCCATCCAGATCCCGATCTTGATCCAGACCCTTACCCCGATTTCGATCCCATGCCGATGCTGATGCCTTCATGTATCCCGTTTTCAACACCGATCACGATACTGATACCGATGCCAACGCCGATACCGCTATCCACACCAATCTCGATTCCGCTCCCAATGCTGATGCCGGTCCCCGTCACGTTTCCCATCCCAATCCCGGTCCCGACCCTGATCCCGATCCCGACTCCGATCTTGACTCCGATCTTGGACCCGGTCCCCATTCCGATCTGGACCCCGACATCGATCCTGATACCGATGCCAACGCCGATACCGCTATCCACACCAATCTCGATTCCGCTCCCAATGCTGATGCCGGTCCCCGTCACGTTTCCCATCCCAATCCCGGTCCCGACCCTGATCCCGATCCCGACTCCGATCTTGACTCCGATCTTGGACCCGGTCCCCATTCCGATCTGGACCCCGACATCGATCCCAATACCAATACCGATCCCGATCCCGTTATCGATACCGATCTCGATAAGTATACCAATTCCGATACCGTCCCCCTCGACCATGCGAAAAAAATGAGTTTCTAGACTTGTGTGAATTGATTAAATTGCACTTCCCCCCTCTATAATATCGTATTCGAAGTATGATAGGTAGCGCCGTGTCTCGAAGGCGACGCCGATGACAACTCTGATGCCGATGCTGATTTCCGATCCTGATTTCAATAGCTGGATCTCACTCTCGATCCCGGCTCGGTCCTGATGCCGATACCATTGCAGATACCGGTCCCAATCCCGATATCCATCCCAATTATGATATCGATTACAATCCCGATATCCATACCGACGTTGATACCGATGCTCATCCCGATGTCTATGCCGATGCCGATGCCGACGCCGATACCGCGCCGATGCCATTCTCGATCCCAATGTCGATGCTGACCCCGGTCTCCATTTCGATCCTGTGTCTCAATACAGCTGAAGATGCCAATTCTGACTCTGTCACTGGTCCCGATTATACGATACTGAGATCGATCCTGTTCCCGATTATGACGACGACACCAGTTCCAATCCTGATCTTCACCCCCCTTTTGATTCCGATGCCGAACTCTATCCCAAACCTATTGCCGACCCCGGTCCCGATCTTAATTCCGATCCCGATCCTGATCCCGATCCCGATCCTGGCTTGCACATCAATACCGATGCCGATGGCGATCCCGACCTCCCAATCCCGTTCTTAATCCTAGCCCCGACCCTGCCCGACCCTGAGTTCAATCCCAACGACGAAAACGATCCTGGTCCCGATCCCGATCCCGATCCCGATCCCGACCCTGATTCCGATCCCGATCCCGATCCCGACCCCGGGGTATCCAAACGCATTTATCATCAGGTGAGTAGCGCGACTTTCGCACAGCTGAACAAACAGGTTCTCGTCACGAGGGGGCTCAAGTTTAGGCCGGGCGAGCCCCTGCATGTGAAGACGTTCGACGACATGGCGGACGAGGAGGTCCCGACCTTCTACATAGAGATGGTGAGAGCACATGGAGATGGTGTTTTCTCAGCCAGAGCCGCGGTGGGGGGGATGTTACGACGGTGTTATGATGATGTTATGATATACCCCCATTTTTTACTCCTGGGTTTTGACCACTCGCACGAGTAACTCTCTCTATATATACCTCACTGACGAAATTGGCGGTTTTGTTTTTTTGACGCTGCGTAGCTTGTTCCATTCCATTGCGGTTTTATGCCGCAGGATTGAAACGGCAGGAAAGCCTCAGGCCGGAAAAGGAGCAGGGGGGTCACTCGCGCGAAGGACCCGGAGCCACCGCAAAAAACGAGTCCCTCGATCACGACCCCCCCCATACATAGCCTTGGTCTTTGGTTGGATAGCGAGATGACGAGCAAACAACCGCGTGTTTTGGGTGGATGGAGATGGCCAGGAAACGCCTTTTAGGGGGGTTGGGTAGTAGCCGTGTATATTGAGGAGGGGTGTTCTTTGCCGGATCACGTCACTCTGATGAAAGTATTCACAGCAGACTGCACAACGCGTATTTGGCGGATATAGAAGGAGATACACAAGTGTTTTTTGGTGTATTTTGCCGCTAAGATTCTGGCAGGCAAAGCACTTTCGACGGGTAGATACTTTTACCACACACACACCACCAGGAACAAGCCTCACTGGGCCAACCTACTATGCTCCTTGCGGGCTTTGGTCGTTAGCGGCTAGCTGACTTGGGACGATACCAGCACACTCTGCTAGCACACTGTTTCTCGAAACCACCCACTCATACACAACGCCGCATCCCACTGTCCACCCCAGGATTCTATCACCGCATTCACCATTCTGGCAAACGAGATAGCCGAGGACAGAGGGACGATGAAGAATCCAGCGGGATCAGCTTTCGACATGGACGCATCAGGTACCCTTCAATCTCTCAGCAGTCAGGCTGGGGGCGTAGGGGGGAGGTTGAGGCAGAGAGGGAAGTCGTAGAGGGAGCGAGAGGGGTATGGGGCAGGGGGGGGTGGGGGGAAAGGTGGGGGGGGGCGGGGGGCGGGGGGCGAGTATAGGGGGGTGGGGGGTGGGTGGTAGGAGTTGGGGGTAGGGTTAGGAGTGGGGGGGGGGGGGTGGAGGTGGAGGGAGGGGGGGGGGGGGAGGGCTGGTGAGCGGGCAAAGTGCCGACGACAAACAGTTAGTGGACTGAGTACATGGTGAACACTCTTCTAAGGCACAGACGGTATCCCGATGATGTTGGGTAGTGGTTTTTTCCTCCGCTGAGGCGCCGCAACAGCCAGAAATATGCCAGCGAAAACGTGGTATCCCGATGGCACAGTCATCCCACGGTAACCGTAGTGGGTGATGAACGTTTTAGGGGCCAAACGTTTCCGACCTGTTGATCTCCTCAAGTAGACTGGGACCATCGGTGAGCACGATAAGGTTTTCTACGAGCATGTTTTGTTTTACAGTAGGGCTACTTGTAGCGAATAGAAACGGCAGGTCGGGTTGCGCGAACGAACGCCTTTCGAAGTCCATGAGATGTATACCTCCTCGTGTCAGGAGCTCAGATACATCATCTGCTGCACCCCAAGAGTAAGGGGCTCGTGCTGCGATAGAGGTACGCACCATTTTTTGACCAAAAAAAAAACCTGAACGACGGGGCTCCTTGGGGCTCCTTAACGCAAACTGGTCGGAATTTTGGCGTCATCCCTCGGTAGGGGCTGCCGGTCAGTAAAGTAATTTCACGAGTTCATAAGTTTTTCAGCACTAAGGCATGAGAGCTTGGTCGGGTTGTGCGAACGAATGCCTTCGAAGTCATTTTTCGGGTGAGATGTTGAGTTCCTCATGTGAGGAGCTCAGGGACTGATCTGATCATGCTGCAAGCCTACCCTACCGTGGGATGGCTATTCGTCATTATTGTTTTGTGCCGCATTGTTTTTGTTTGTGGCTCTCCTCTGACCATGGGTTTGCTGATCGGGTTGCACTTTCGTTGTACTCTACACTATTAATAAATCAGTTTTTTGGTGGAGGTATAGAGTAGGTTATCAAGGCACCAACCACCGTCAGAAGGAAAATCAAGCCACCACCTTCGGAAGGCAAATCAAGCAACCACCACCCTCGGAAGGCAAATCAAGCAACCACCACCCTCGGAAGGCAAATCAAGCAACCACCACCCTCAGAAGGAAAAAACAATGGTTGGTGCACCTGTACCGTACCATGTGTCTAGGATGACTCGCTGCCCCTATTGCAGTGCGCGTCCTACCACCCCCCCCCTCCTATATTCCCTGATCCCCCCCAATGCACCGCGGGGTTTTCAGTAATTTTAACGGGAGAAGATTCGTCGGGGGGTGAGCGAGGTTGGGCGGTTGCTCGATAATCGTCTACTTTCACCCTCCCTCACAAGATGACAAGTATCCCCCCGTAACACCCCCCTCCTCACCTCCTGATCCCCCCACATCCACAGCTGATTTTCCTGTACAATTTATTTTGAGCAGATTCACCTGGGATGGGCGAGGATTGGAAGAGCGCTATGCTTGGCGTCACCCGACTGAAACACCTGTTTAGAAAGAAGGCTCACGACGAACAAGAAGCAGGTGAGCTTGTTTCCGCCAATGCCATTGGTGTTTACGGCTGGGATACAGCTTCGACACCGTTGTTAGCGATAGACAAGGCCAGTACAGTGCTTGACGACTCGGCTAACTAGGCCCCCGCTCATACTGCGGTACGAGCTATCAAGATACCCGTACGGTGTCACACTATGACACGTATGAAAGGATCGTATATCCTAACCATAGGGAAATGAAATAATGGTTACTGACCCAAGAAATCGTAACAAGAATGGATTTTCCGAACAGAAGATGATATGAACTATCGCACAGACGGGAGAAGAATGCCTCGAAACCTTCCTTCCACCACGAGCGAGAGTCTCGCCTTCTGCCCCCGACGAGTCCCCATGCCTCCCTCCCTAGGGGGGGACGATCTTCATGCCATAAATGCAGCAGGCCCCCACTCATACTACCGTACCATCTGTCAACGTACCCGTACGGTATCACACTATGACACATATGAAAGGATCGTATATCCTAACCATAGGAAAATGAAATGACGGTTACTGTAGGAATACTTCTCTCCGTTACGGATCACTTAATGTAAGGATCAGGTGAGTTGGGGCCTCCTGCGCCGGCAGGAGGTCCTCGCCCGTGGGTACACCACGCGCGCTGAGGGTGCCCTTGGCTGAAGCACCTTTAACGCTGCAGGATTTCCCGGAAATGATCGCAACTTGTAGAAGAATGCTCAATGTAGGGTGGGTGGGGCGATCTTAAGTGCTTAGCTTGTTCCTAGTGTCTTCTCGGAGTTTTGCAGGGGCCGCGATAGAGGTTACTACGCTCGATACAGTTTTCATGCAAATCTCATCAAAGCTACGGTCCAACTTATGTTCCATAGTTTAGATTCATCCTATTGGATGACGATATCACTGATAGTATTCTTTCTCTCCGTTACGGATCACTTAATAATGTAAGTATTGGATAGGATGAGGCCTCCTGCGCCGGCCGGTGGTCCCACGCAAACTTCTTACCCCTTGCTGACCACCGTGGAGCCACCTCACCAAACCTTACGTTACTTGTAGCCTTACTTCCGTGCGCAGACGGCAAAGTCTTCCACGAAAGCCGGTCCCAACAGCAGGTCGGACGCGTTGGCCCAGGTCTGGTCGCGTCGACGCTTGGTTCCCACCAAGTGGTGATGAACTCCACGTTGTGTTACGCCATCTTGTCCGCCTTCTATTAATAGCCACGAAAGTGCATGATTTCGTCCAATCAATGCGGTTTCAGAATCCCAATCCCAAAGCTCCGCTGAACGGGAACACCGATCGATTGTGCATGTCGCTCATTACTTCGGCTCACCGCAAGGTCTCAGGGTGCCGTACCCAACTGCCGCAAAATCTGATAGAGCATGTGCTTATTCATTCATCGAATCTTGCGGAAACACCCCCGTGGCGTTCAAAATCGTGAATTTTCGTCCGATTCGTCGACAAGTCCCGAAAAAGACCGACCCCGCGCACCCATCGCGGTCGTGCTGGGCCAGGTGGGCCACTAATATCGGCCGACTTTGCCACACACCTAGTGCACGATACAAACATAACAAATCGAGGAAAACATACCTCGCACCAGGTGGCAGTTGTCACTGCTCTTGTTCTGACCGCCGGAGCATCCACAAATGACGACCGCGACTGTGACTTACTATATAGCCTCTGCAGTGTTCAGCTCGTTCCTCGTGTTTTACCGAGGTTTTGCAGGGGCTGCGACAGAGATGACTGCACTCGATGCGGTTTTCATGTAAATCTCATCAAAGGTGTGGTTCCAACTTCTGTTTCTTAGTGTGGATTAATCTGATTGAGTGACGATATTACTGACCCAAACAATCGTGGCAAGAATGGATTTTCCAAACAGAAGATACTAAAACTTGCACCGAGGGGAGAATCATATCTCGAGACCCTCCTGCCACCACGAGCGAGAGCCTCGCTTTCTACCCCCGACGAGTCCCCATGCCTGCCTTTCTACAGGGGAACGATCTCCATCGCATACATGCCAACAGGCCCCACTCATACTACGGTACGAGCTATAAACATACATACCGGTACGATATCACACTATGACACATATGAAACGGATCGTATCCTAACCATAGGGAAATAAAGTAACCGTTATTGACCCGAAAAATCGTGACAAGAATAGATTTTCCAAACAGAAGCCACGAAATCTTGCACAGACTGGAGAATACCTCGACAGCCTCCTGCCACCACGAGCGAGAGTCTCGCCTTCTGCCTCCGACGAGTCCCCATGCCTCCCTTCCTAGGGGGGGGTGTACTCAATTTGTGCATGGCCGTAGTCGTATGATCATAGACCCTCGGATCCCTACTATGCCGGGACGGGGCGCGTCGGGTTTTCACCAACCAGGCAGACATTGCTCGCACCACGCGCGAAGCGCCGTGAGGTGTTTCACTAGTCGCATGAAGGGTGATCTGCATCGTTTCAAGAACCGCTCGTAAGACGGACTTCGGCACTTTGTGCCTACGTTTTTGCTGATGGATGACAGCGCCAATGAGTTATGCTTTGTTTTCTGGTGGGGCCACTCCAGTGACAGCAATGGGTATTACCATGCAACTGCCTCGTGGGTGCCTTACCATATTCACACTACGTGACGCGATCATTCCCCTTGTGCGGAGTTAGGGTTCTCCACCCAGCACAATTTGATCTAAATCGACAACCATCATGATGACCGCCGTAAAAAAACTAAAACAAAAACAAAACGGTGCCCTGGTTGTCTAGCTCACGCAGTGTGGCATGTTTTACAGCGTTGCTTCCAACCAACGCCAACCCCTATATACATTAAATGTTTCACTGCGTCGGTGCCAACCGAGGCTAACTATCATATATCTATTCAAGAGGGGTCATGTTTTACAGCGTCGTTGCCAACCAACGCCAACCCCAATATACATTAAATGTTTTACAGCGTAAGTGGGAACGACCTTCGTCGCAGGCATGCCACCAGGCCCCCTTGTTAAATTAAAGATGGGGGACACAGAGTGCCCCCTGCAGGTCTGCCAATTGAGCAGGTCCTCGGAGAGTACTCACTTTCGTTCCTTCGTAGAGAAGTAGCTTTATTCGTTTCCACCAGAGCCCGGGATAGCTTCTGAGATCGGAGGCACGTGCCTCCGATCTACTTCCTAACTTTCCCGAATATAAAACGCCAGCCTTATCATACGAAACCTATCCAAATGATCTCAAATTCGGATACCTACAGGCCTTTCGAGGCCGTATCTTAACACTTGCCCACCCTGATGAGTCGCATGTGCAGAAATATGGGAGATTCGGAGAAACTCCGGTTGTACGAACTAGACCATGAGTCGAAGATGCGGCTCCTCAAAACCCACTCCCACACCTCTAACCGTCTGGCTATGGAGCCAGGAACACGCGGAGAAAAGCAGTAGAAAGAAAAGCAGAAACAGCTCAGATCCCCTGCCCTAGGTTCGAGTCCTGCCGTCGACGCCACATGTTAAATTAAGATGGGGGACACAGAGTGCCCCCTGCAGGTCTGCCAATTGAGCAGGTCCTCGGAGAGTACTCATTTTCTTTGCCTTCGTAGAGACGTAGCTTTATTCGTTTCCACCAGAGCCCGGGATAGCTTCTGAGATCGGAGGCACGTGCCTCCGATCTACTTCCTAACTTTCCCGAATATAAAACGCCAACCTTATCACACGAAACCCATCCAAATGATCTCAAATTCGGATACCTACAGGTCTTTCGAGGCCGTATCTTAACACCCACTCATACTACGGTACGAGCTATCAACATACATACCCGTACGATATCACACTATGACACATATGAAAAGGATCGTATCCTAACGATAGAGACACAAAATGACGGTTATTGACCCAAACAATCGTGACAGAAATGGATCTAGAAGATGCGAAATATTGCACAGACGGGAGAAAAATACCTGGAGACCCTCCTCCTGTCACCACGAGCGAGAGTCTCGCCTCCTGCCCCCGACGAGTCCCCATGCCTCCCTTCCTAGGCGGGAAATACCTTCATTGCATAATACATGCCAACAGGCCCCCACTCATACTACGGCACGAGCTATGAACATACCCGTACTGTATTAAACTATGTATGGCACATATGAAAAGGATCGTATCCTAACCATATGCCTAACTAATATTACCTGTGAACGCTCCCGTGCAAGCGGGGCAATTCGCCCTACTCTCGAAACAGTGCACTTACAACTCTCCGCTTGACCGCTCGCCATCCGGCGCCTAGCGACCGCACACCCGTGCCACGCCCGCCCCACACATCAGCCCTCGGTGTCCCCGGCAACACAACGGCCGACAAACTCCCAACTCCGCGAGCGGGGGGCATGAAAATCCTCTCCCGGGGACGGCTCGCGCTCTCCCCCGGAAGGCGGAGAATCGTACGAAGGTGCAAATCCCACCCAGCTCCTGGCATACCACAGGAAGTTTTTCCCATGACCACAAGCGTACCGCTGTGGTGCGTACTGCGCTGCCGTTGCCGATTGGTCGGTACGTACTGCTCCACTGCCGATGTACTGCTGTGGTGGTGGGTTGGTGGGTGGGTTGTGATAGCTTGGTGCGTGACGGCTCGCGCTCTCCGCCGGAAAGTGGAGAATCGTACGTAAGAAAGTGCAAATCCCACCCAGCTCCTGGCGTACCACAGGTGTACCGCTGTGGTGCGTACTGCCGTGCTGCTGTGCCGCCGGTGTGGATTGGTCGGTACGTACTGCCCCACTGCTGTTGTACTGCTGTGGTGGTGGCTTGATCGGTGGGTGGTGGGCGGGTGGTGGGGGTGCACGTGGGTGGGTAGAACGCGCGGTGTAGTTCGTGGGTGTGTTTTCGTGCCTGTGCGAGATGGCCCTTCTACTATTTTGTTTTTTTATACGCGTCGTACGTATCGTGCCACACTAATTTCACTGCCGTTCTGCTTTTCATTGTAGGTGTGTTTTCGTGCCTGTTGGAGACGGCCCTGATATTTTGTTTTTCATCCATACAGCAGCAACAATTTTGTTTTCTCCGCTATACCGGCCGGTGCTGGCCTACTTCATTCAGGAGTCCCACTGTTAATAGCTTTCCATCACAGAAACAGATAGGTATGGTCTGACTCCCGGCGTGGGTTTTGCGTTTTTCGCGTACTTAAGTGTCAGGGACTCGGTCTGACTGCTCTAATTGACGTTGTGTTTTTTCCCTGCAGTTGTGGTAGATTTTTCTACTTAATAATAATAAACAAACGGAATTCGTCTCCCTCCCTTCAGCGCTCTCGGCGCATGTCATGTCGTCCGAATACTTTTGCGGACTCAGCCAAGGTCTGGCTACCATCTTTTTGACAATTGGCCTTTTCCCTTACATATATTACGTTTCATCCACGGTCTGTACATTATTTTCAACCGCGATTTTCTTTCCATTTTCTTCCCGTCTATTCCTCGCCTATCCACAACAACACCACATCCAGTTCTCGCTACTATACACTACCTCCATATTTGCGTTTTGTTTCGTCCTTCCATTTATTTCCTCTATGCAGTGCACCAGCACCTACCTTCACATATGCCTGCGCGCGACACCACTCCAGACAAAACCCACCATTTTTAATGTCATATGTTTCAACTACATGTCGCACCTCAACCTCTTGGTACGGTCCATTACCTTCCAACTACATGTCGCACCTCAACCTCTTGGTACGGTCCATTACCTTCCCTTCTCTTAGTCACGTCTTTTTGGCGCAACAATCGCGGAGGGCGGGGCCGCCGAGCCCGATCTGGTAGGGAAATAAAACGACGGTTACTGACCCAAACAATCGTGGCAAGAATGTATCTTCCAAGCAAAAGACACGAAATCTTGCACAGACTCGAGAAGAATATCTCGAGAGACCCTGCTGCCACCGCGAGCGAGCGTCTCGCTTTCTACCCCCGACGAGTCCCCATGCCTTCCTTCCCATGGGGGAACGATCTCCATCGCATACATGCCAGCAGGCCCCACTCATACTACGGTACGAGCTATGAACATACATACCGGTACGATATCACATTATGACACATATGAAACGGATCGTATCCTAACCATAGGGAAATGAAGTGACAGTTACTGGCCCGAAAAATCGTGACAAGAATGGATTTTCCAAACAGAAAATACGAAATCTTGCACCGAGGAGAGAATAATACCTCGAGACCCTCCTGCCACCACGAGCGAGAATCTCGTCTTCTGCCCCCGACGAGTCCCCATGCCTCCCTTCCTAGAGGATAACGATCTCCATCGCATACGTGCCAGCAGGCTCCCACAAATACTTCGGTACGAGCTATGAACATACCGGTACGGTATTACACTAGTCTATACACATATGAAAAGGATCGTATCCTCCTGACGACAGGGACATAAATGACGGTTACTGACCCAAACAATCGTGACAAGAATGGATCTTCCAAACAAAAGATACGAAATCTTGCACAGCCTCGTGAAGAGTACCTCGAGACCCTGCTGTCACCACGAGCGAGCGTCTCGCCTTCTGCCCCCGACGAGTCCCCATGCCTCCCTTTCTAGAGGGGAACGATCTTCATCGCATACATGCTAGCAGGCCCCCACTCATACTACGGTACGAGCTATAAACATACCCGTACGGTATCACACTACGACACATATGAAAAATATCGTATCCTAACCATAAAGAAATAAAGTGACGGTTATTGATACAAACAGTCGTGACAAGAATGAATTTTCCAGACACAAGATACGAACTATTTCACGGATGAGAGAAGAATACCTCGAAAACCTCCTGCCACCACGAGCGAGAGTTTCGCCTTCTGTCCTCGACGAGTCTCCATGCCTCCAATCCTGGGGGGGAACGATCCCCATCGCATACACGCCAGCAGGCTCCCGCACATACTTCGGTACGAGCTATAAACATACATACCGGTACGATATCACACTGTGACACATATGAAAAGGATCGTATCCTAACCATAGGAAAATAAAGTTACGGTTACTGACCCGAAAAATCGTGACAAGAATGGATTTTCCAAACAGAAGATACGAAATCTTTCACCGAGGAGAGAATAATACCTCGAGACCCTCCTGCCACCACGAGCCAGAGCCTCGCCTTCTGCCCCCGACGAGCCCCCATGCCTCCCTTCCTAGAGGATAACGATCTTCATTGCATACACGCCAGCAGGCTCCCACACATACTACGGTACGAGCTACAAACATGCCGGTACGGTATTACACTAGTCTATACACATATGAAAAGGATCGTATCCTAACCATAGGAAAATAAAGTGACCGTTACTGATCCGAAAAATCGTGACAAGAATGGATTTTCCAAACAGAAGATGCGAAAACCTTGCACAGACTCGAGAATATTACCTCGAAAACCTCCTGCCACCACGAGCGAGAGTCTCGCCTTCTGACCCCTACGAGTCCCCACTGGGGGAACGATCTTCATCGCATACATGCCAGCAGCCCCCCACTCATACTACGGTACGAGCCATCAACGTAATCGTACGGTATGCAATGACACATACATATGAAAAGGATCGTATCCTAACCATAGGGAAACAAAATGGCGGTTACTGACACAAACAGCCGTTGACAAGAATGGGCTTTCCAGACAGAAGGTAACGAAATCTTGCACAGGCGGGAGAATATGGCCTCGAGAGCCATCTCCCACCACGAGCGAGCGTCTCGCTTTCTGCTCTCGACGAGTCTCCATGCCTCCAATCCTGGGGGGGAACGATCTCCATCGCATACACGCCAGCAGGCCCCCACTCATACTACGGTACGAGCTATCAACATACATACCGGTGCGGTATCACAATATGACACATATGAAACGGATCGTATCCTAACCATAGGAAAATAAAGTTACGGTTACTGACCCGAAAAATCGTGACAAGAACGGATTTTCCAAACAGAAGATACGAAATCTTGCACCGAGGGGAGAATAATATGCCGGTCGCCCAGGTGGCGTATCAGGTTATCCTCGAGCCTGATATTGGTCAGTTTCGTGAGTTCGAGCCCCACTGAGTGCATACTCGTGTAGTCTAAATTTGTCGGGAGTTTTTCTTGTGCACAAATTGACTTGCGGAAAGCGCGAGAGCGTGAGTTAGCAACACTCGATGAAAAGACGACGAGCAGTGGGATTGCTGAACACTATGCGCGATACAAATTTAAGGCAAGCACCGGGGGGGAGAAGGGATGACACCTGTGAACGCGGCTTGTCCAAAAGCTAGAAAGTAAAAGTGTGAGAAAATATATATATATAGTCTATATATATCTCGAGACCCTCTTGCCACCACGAGCGAGAGTCTCGCCTTCTGCCCCCGACGAGTCCCCACTGGGGGAACGATCTTCATCGCATGCATGCCAGCAGGCCCCTACTCATACTTCGGTACGAGCTATCAAAATACCCGTACGGCATCACACTACTGGCTAACTATGAGGGTTAGGAAGCCGACCGAAACGCCTGCGTAAAAACACAAGGTCACCACCACGAACAGGAAGCAGGCCAGGCTATTCGCCAATCAATGCCAGAAGTGTCAATGATTTGCGACCCCAGCTCGACAAAACGGCTGATATTCCACGCAATCTCTTCATTATATCCTCGTTCCGCTTACTCTCCCGGGCGGCTGGGTTTAGGGCCGTAGGGTTAGCGTTAGAGATGGAGAGTTCACTCTTGTTGGAGTGGTTAGCCGATTGAAGCACCCGTGTAGCAAAAAATGGTAACCATGATACCAAGGCTATTAGAGTACTAGTATGGGGGAATGTTATGACGATGTTATTATGATGGACTGATTCTACGATAGCCCTCCCCCCCCCAAAAAAAAACAGCGATTTTCTTTAACGAGCGTTTCGTGGCTGCTCGACGCGAGGAAGGATGCTATGAAAAAAATATCTCCGTTTGTTTTCTTGTTGGCAAAGCTTTCAGGACGATTGAACCATGACGTCGGGGTGCAGAAAGGGGCACCGTATGTCACGAGAAACGGCCGGGAGCTGGTTTCAAAACCGGCGATTTCGTTTAAAAAAACGTTGGGGGGGCTACCGTAGAACCACTCGATGATGTTGTGATGACGTTATGACATAGCCCATTTTTTCACTACTGGGTTTGAGCTACTCGCGCGAGCTACCCCGTGCCTCACGGACCAACAGACTTCAGGGGGGGGCTTGTTTCGGCGCAGCCTAGCTTTTTTCCCCCCATTATATCGCGGATTGACAACGCAAAAATAGAGCCAGCGCGCTTAAGACCGAAAAAGAACCGGGAGGGGGTCACTCGCGCGAGTGACCGGGAGCCACGGCAAAAAACAAAATGGCCCCAAAGGTGACCCTTCTTGAAAGGGGTGCGTGGTCAGTGGTGAAATGCCTAGACGCATGCTACGATAGAGGTATACCTTTTTTTGGCGAATTTTTTTTCCTGAATGACGGGGCTCCTCAACTCAAAATCGGCGGAAATAGACCAATTGTTTTCGGGGGGATTCTTTCCTTGGGTACTAGTAGGCCATGGGATTTTTCATCCGGTGTCATGGCAGTTTTATTTTTCTCCAAATCAATTTTTTGGGAAAGGTCTTAACCTCCCAAATTGGGGAACCTCAGAAAACAAATGATGCACATCTATCGTAGCACGCGTCCCTGAGGCAAGCAACAAATAAGTACGCCCCCCCCCCCCCCCCCCCCCCCCCCCCTCCCCTCCCCCCCGCCCTCCCCCCCCCCCCCCCCTCCCCCCCCCCCACCCTCCCCCCCCCCCCCACCCTCCCCCCCCCCCCCACCCTCCCCCCCCCCCCAACCCCCCCCACCGTAGCCTTAATCATGAACAAGAAGCAATTGAATCTAGGCTCGCCGTCGATGCCAGCCGTGTTTGTGAGTTGGCCAGGCTTCGACCAAGCAAGACGGTTTGATAGTGTACGCATGACTACGGTATGCGATACATAAGAGTGAGCAAAGATTGTTTTCGGGAATGCTCCGCACTTTAACCCCTTTTTAGCACCGCACTCCCGATTTGGGGACAACAACAACTGGAATTAGACTAGGAATGTTATTGAGTTGGCATGGTGCCAGCATTCCTGGCTGGCACATACCGGCGTGGTAGAGGGACAACGCTGAACACGGTACTAAAATGGTGAAAGCTTCGCCCAAACTCCACCCTTCCCATCTCCCTCCGTCTGTCGCGGTCTCTTGCTCCTGAAAACGGAAAAGGGACCTCTCTTCTCGACTTTTCCAGCACAAGCGCTGGCGGCGCTTGGAATAAGGGAGGGCGGACCAGGGGCGGGGGCGGGCGAGCTTCTCGAAGCCCTAACAATTTGGGTCCTTCCGGGCTTACCATGAGGACTCAGAGCGCATACATGGCCAGTCCCCCGATGTCCCCTGAGAGCCAGCAGGTACGGTACATCGATGATGATGAAGATTATCTTACAACAATAGCCCACTCCCCTGAAATATAGCCCGTGGTCACCATAAAAAGGCTAAAATATAGTTTGAACAAACGCTGAAAAAAGAGGCCCTCAATTGGCGCACCTCTTCCGGACTTTAGTAGCACGTGTCCGTGGTGAAAGGGGGCTCTGGTAGCTGGGTGCTGTGGCGTACACCCTTCAAGTGAGTTATCCGGAATCGCAAAATCACTCGCTCGACTTTCCTTGCTGCGTCACTCCATGTGTGTTGTACCTTCAAGGGAATGATTTTACATACTCGCGAGTGTGGATTTCGTCACTTCAACGCTACTATATTCCTATGTGTCTTGTGTGATGAAAGCGTGCCACGATCTGGGTACGTAGCACTTTTAAGGCAAAAATAAAAAAAATCGGGTCGAAAGGACCCTTCAACTGATGAAAAAACCGACCAGTATCGCCACAGGAGTACCATTTTTAACTTGACATTTTTACGACATTGTTCGACAGGCGCCGGCACCATGGTCCAATTAGTAGAAGCATTGGAATAGTTCATCGCGGTAACTTGCGCAAACGTTCCAAAAAGACGTCAAGCGTTGGGTGAGGCATGAAGTTCTTCAACCGATGAACCGCCCAATATCATCGTAGGAGTACCATTCGAATTTGACTTTTACTAGTCCGACAGTTGTTGTCAACCATCATGTACGATAGAGATGCCTTGTTTTTGTTCATCGCATTAAGTCGCACAAACTCCGCAAACGAAAACAAGTCAGCGTTTTAGGTGAGGTATAGAGCTCATCGAACGGGAAGCCTCAGATGTGAAAAATTCGTGCATCTTCCCTACCCTAGCGTGCGTCCCCTTAATCATCCTCATCAAGATGCGTCAGCACCAAGGCGCATCCAGTATGCCCACACGTGATGAGGTGCCTCTCAAGCCGCTCTCTTTCCTGATTCCACGTACATGTCTGCCCGTCATCCAGCAGGGGCTAACATCTCCTGCGATGTGGGACGGAAACGAACCACAGACGCCTGTAAGCAACATCCCCCTTCCTTTGGGGGCCAGCCTACAAGTGACACCCGGCGGCGGCGGTGGCGCCAGCGCAGCCAGCGGCCCGCAAGTCGCAGGGGAAGGAAAGGCGGGAGACCCACAGTTGGCAGGGAGAGCGAGAAGAGCGAGCTCGGTGCGACCCGACGGGAAGCGGGACCGGCAGCGTCGGCCGTCGTCTTTCCATGTCATCCCCGGGGTTACCCGTGCGTCCCTGGAAAGGTCCGTGGTTGAAGCAGCCGCGGTAGCAACAGCGGCGGCGGCGGAGGCAGAAAATCCGAAAGCACCATCCGAACCGAAACCTTCTGAAACTTCTCAGGAAGCCACACGGCCAGGGGGGAATAAAGACGAGGTCGTCGAACCTCGGGGGAACGATCCGGCGGTCGGAGGAAACCTCTCGGGGCGAAAAGATTCGGGAAATGGGGGTGGGGGTGGGAGGGGTGAAGCCGGCCAGAGAAGCCGAGGGGGGGAGGGTACGCCGCGAGCGAACGCGGAAAAGGACGAAGAAGTGTCTCGAAGAACGGGTACGGGTAGCAGTAGTAGCAGGGGGGGGGGTAGCGACAAGCGAACGAGCGAGGAAAACAACTCCGACACCGCTGCAACAACTCACGCGGACGGTGATGATGGTGGTGGCGGTGGTAGTGGGTGGGAGGACGAAGGAGATGACGAGCCCCGCATCAGAAAGGGGTCGAGTACCGCGTGGACGTCAAACGATCTGCGCGCAAGTGTTCCTAGTATTAATAAAGATAGCGGCTGGGCCGACGAAGGGGGAAGGAGTACGTCTGATAGCGCGGGCGGCAGCGGTGGTGGTAGCGGCGACGGTAGTATTGCGGGGCAGGGAGAGAGCAGAGAAGCGAGGGAGGCGGCCTTGAGGTTACTGTTTTCGGAGAGCCAGTCGGATAGCGACCCGGCGTTGGTTGATAGCGTAAAGAGCGAACGTTGAAGAAGGGATACACGTTGAGCCAGAAAACCATTCTACGGACGGGGAGCCGGACCCGGCGTTGGTTGACAGCGTAAAGAGCGAAGGTTGAAGAAGGGATATACGTTGAGCCAGAAAACCATCCTGCGGACGGGGGCTTTAACCTCGGGCACTACCCAATTGGTGTTCGGAATCCGATGTGCATTGAACTATATTTTTCGGCACAAGCTTAGCCTATGGGATTGTGTATCGGGGCGAACTTACCGACTTGATTGTGTCAGTTGTCGCGAGAGGTATGTATAGAGTTTCCTTAAGCAAGGGTCTTCCGCAAACAAAAACGAGTTGCTACTGGTAAGGAAGCATGTGTGGAGGGAAGGACTATAAGGCGTCGGGACGTTTCGTTCGGTTTGGGCGGCCGCGCTAAGTATTTAGTTTCGCGAAAAATATCGACTCTGCTGGACCAAAACTGGACGGGAACATAAGAACCGTGTGGTATTCCTGGGACACATGCTGCGGCAAAGGTGCACCGTTTTTTTTTCCGAGGCTCATAACCTGAGGAACTCTGTCAATACCTCAGCCGAAAGCCAAATTTGAGTAATAAACCGTTTCAAGTGCACCCCGATGAACAAATCCATGGCCAAGGTATGACGCATGCTACGGTAGGTAGACATGCACCAATGTTTGTATGAAATTCCTCACGTAAGGAGCTCTATTTTCCTTTTAAGGCAAGACCTTGATTTCGAGCTAACTGAAAGCGTGCAACCCGATCAACAGACCCATGGGCTAGGCATACAAAAAAAATCTAATTTCGCGGGGGGAAATGACACAAAATATCGACGATTGATTGTTATTATGGGTTAAGGAGCCCCGTCGTTCATAAACTGTTTTAGACGCATACTACGCGGTAGAGGTGTGCACCGTTTTTTTTCCTGAGGCTCATAACCACTTGAGGAGCGCTGCACCTTTCTTAACCCAAAAACTGTTTTTTTTTTTAAATAAAATCAAAGGTGCAGCCCGATGAACAAACCTCATGGCCTAGGTATACAAAAAGTACAAAATGCTCATTTTACTAAACAAGAATGATATAATCCGACGATTTTTGGGCTAAGGAGCCCCGTCACCCAGACGAAAACAAACAAACGAACAAACAAAAGTGCTACCTCTATTGTAGCACGCGTCGTATACCAGGTATATCGTACCAGAAAGAAAACAATACCGGGTATTGCAAAACAGGAATAACCTTTCGACGATTTGGGGTTAAGGAACCCCGTCGTTTAGAAAGAGAAAAGTTGAGCCAAAACTTTTTATCTCAATATGGTAGCGCGCTTCCTGATATGCCTACCCAGAGTGGTAAATCTAAGTGCCACTTGTTTCACGCAACGTACAGATCAGACCCCTAGCAGTGATCTGTTGGGAAGACAGAGATACCTCTGGTCTACATTGTCTCCATGGTCTACAGTAAATCGTGTTGCCAGATGGGAGCTGGATGATGTGCGTGATCATCTTGCACACATTTCCTGGGTGGAACCCGTTGCCAGATGGGAGTTGGATGATATATTTGCATGATGATCTCGCACACGTTTTCTGGGTGTGACCTGCAGTTCACAGATCCCGCACAACACATCACAAAGAAAGACAGACACCACAGGAGGAGCTGACGTCTTCCACGATAGAGACATATACGCAGCACTTTTTTTCACAACAAATATACAAGCTGGGCCGGCCAAGTACCCCATAATCCGTCAGTCGGGCATTTCTTTTGAACGACAGTGACCCACTGCAAACTGAGCATATCCTCGTAATCAGCTAGATACGGTGGTCATTTTAAGCCCTCCAGCTTGAGAATCTGCCAAGTTGGTGACGAAAAAAGTAGTTGCTACTCACGTCTCCTAATTTAAGCATTTTTTTCGTGATTTTTTTGTGTTGCTTTTTCTAAAATTGCTCGAAATACAACGTGGATGGAATTGGCTCAATTTTTCTGGGCATGTACATCTTGAGACGAGGAGTGGGGACATATGCATTTCATTTCATGGGTCACTTTCGTTCGAAAGTTAGGGGTGAATCCCTGAAATATATGTAAATTTGTATGCAGAGGCCCTTCGGTGGAAACTTGGCCATGCACCTCTCAATTTTTGAAGTTAGGACCTGAATTTTTGACACGTAATTTGGACCAACCCCACCAAAAAAAAAAAAAAAATGGCCGACATATGGCCGGCCAAAAGTTTTCCAAAATCATGAAATTGATGAAAAGTCAACGATTTTTTGTTTTTTTTTTTAGTTCGTCGGGTACTGTTTTGGTGAGCTTGGTCCAAATCACGTCTCAAAATGTCAGGTCCGAACTCGAAAAAATGGGCGCAGCACAGCGATATTGGCTTGTTTTGAGCGTCTTGGACGGCCCAGCTTGTGTATGTTTTCCGAGTTTCGGGACGTTTTTTAAACCCTACTATCGCCGTAATTTGACATTTATTTTTCATTGGCATTTTTTTTTCGTTTTTTAACCTAGGCCGTGATATATTTGCGTTGTTTCATCGGGTTGCGTTTTCATTTTGGCTTCAAAAAATAACGTTTTGTGTGTGTGTGTGTGTTTTTTTTTTTGCTCTTCAGGTGAGGAGCCCCAGAAAATTTGTTTGGCACCTCTACCGTGCGTAGCATGCGTCAGCTATTAGTAGATGATCGAAATCGTGATGAGTCCGGTGAGAATTCGGGGACAAGCGATACACGATGCGCGACTTCCTTTTCGTTCGTTAGGTGCGGAAGCCGGAGGGTGCACAAGTTAGCGCTGTATTGTGAATGCAACAGAGTTAACTTCACACACGGCACCTATGAAGATACGTGGGAGTGTGGAGAGCTTGAGCCGGAATTTACCCTATCGGCCGCAGAAAAAAGAAAAGAAAAAGCCTTACCTCGCCCCCCGGGAACGGATTGTGCGCCGCAACCGCCGCTGCCGCCAGAATTTACGCCCAGAGCGATACATACCCCGGTCGCCCCGGTGGCGTATCAGGGTATCCTCGAGCCTGGCATAGGTCAGTTTCGTGAGTTCGAGTCCCCGCCGAGTGCATACTACTCGTACAAGTTCATAGGGGCTTTATCTTGTGCACAAATTAAGTTGCGGAAAGCGCGAGAGTGTGAGTTAGCAACACTTGATGAAAACTTGACGAGCAGTGGGATTGCTGAACCCTATGCACGATACAAATCGAAGGAAAGAACCCGGGGGGAAGAAGGGACGACACCTACCTGTGGCCAAGGCTTGTCCAGAATCTGGAAAGTAGAAATGTGTGAAAAAACGAAAAACAGAAAACAAAACAAAACAAAGCGCCATTTGTCTGCTCAATCTAACCCTTTTGGGGGCCCGCCCATGACTCATGCTATCGCAGAACGCGTCCCGTATGTTTCTGAGGCTTATAACCTATTCAGCAGCAGCTCTATCCCCCACCCGAAAATTGATTTTGAAGAACAAAAAGTACAACCCGATCGACAATCCCATGGCCTAGGTACTCAGCTAAAAATACTGCAAAAAAAGAGTGAAGTTGCGACGATATTGGGCTAAGGAGCACCGTCACTCACGAAACAAAATAGCCAAGAAACGCTACCTCTATCGTAAAACACGTCCCATACAGCGACCCAATAACGAGGAACCCGATGTCCTCAAGCGTCTGCCAGTAGCGTGAGCGCGCGGCAGTTAGCCAATAAGTCAAAGTGTTCAGATAATGATTGGTTTGTTCATTGGTTGTGCATGATGGGTAACATAATACTTGTTCAATTCCATATTTACATGAGGTTTTGATTGACGAAACTTACTTCCAACGGGCGATCGATGTGGTGCGCAGCTTGCAAAGATGAGTATCAAAGTCACAGCAGGCGTCGTTAGCACAACTTTATAAAATACAAGGGCTCCGCATGGGTGCCGGCATTCGCCGGCACCCGTGCTCCGGGTAGGGCAGGGCAGCACTTTGACTTGTTCGATTCAATAATTATATCCGATACGTAGAGAGTAAAAACTGTTACCACACAGCACATAGTCTACGCGTGTAGAATGTAAAGTAATGCCAAGGATTGATACAGACTAACAGCGGACTACTTACTACTACTGCCGTTTCCTCCGTTTTCTCCGTTTCTTGCGTGAATCCGATTCCGAACTACATCATACATATATCTTTCGCCTAATATCGAAATCCGCCAGAGTAATAAACACTTCCACGCCCTGGATATCGCCTCGTTATCGTTCTAGAGCCGTCCATGCCGCTGTTGCAATTCCCACCCACCCCCGCCCCCAACGCCCTCTTCTTCCCCACCACCCACGGCATCGCCTAGACCTAGCACCACGCGTATAGCAAACCCCTACATCTATGCGACCTAAAGCCCTCCCCCCCCGCCCCCCGCCCCCCCCGCCACATCCCCCCCCCCTCCCCCACAAGAAGGATTTATAGTTTCCACGCACAAATTGACCTGCCCCACCCATCCCCCCCCTCTCGCCCCCTTTTGATCAAAATCAGGCCCCGACGTCCTTAAAAACTCCGCCCTCCCCTCACCGGTTATTCGACTTACAGTATTCACTTGATAAACTGATGCATTTCCCTCCACAGCTGTCAGATTTTGTCCCCCTCAGAAACGGGTTTTATAGTTTCCGCGCACAGACTGCCTAGCATCACCCTGTTGACCCTGATAACTACACTGCAGTTGCAATGGGAGTCGCCGACCTATATCCTTAATGAGGACACACAACCCGTAATACGCGCGATCGGAGTATCACACACAGCTTGCAAAGATGAGTTTCGACAAAATCTTCGATCTCACAGCTGGAGTGTATTTTAATTTTTATAATATATATATATATATTTCGATAGGATAAATCCGAGCCCACGCAGACTGACCCTCTATTCTGGCCTCGAAGAGACGTTTCGAGTGCGTGTCTTGACGTTTCGACTCAACCAAGCATCCAGGGCTATCAGAGGGATGGCCAAATGTTTGCTGCATGTTCTCTACGTAGCAACTGACAGGCGCACACTGAGCCAGCTTCTGCTACTTACTACATGCATGACACCATAATATAATACGCGCGATCGGAGTATCACACACAGCTTGCAAAGATGAGTGTCGACAAAATCTTCGATCTCACAGCAGCTGGATGGAGTGTATTTTTATTTTCATAATATATATCTAAACCCGAGGCTCGCAGACCGACTGTGTCTCTGAGTGTATGGTGATCGTGGAGAGACTTGCTGACGGTACTCTAGGCGTGAAACACGGCGTCGCTGCCTTCGTCATTCAATTCCTCGAATGCTATTATAATAATGCTGCTACTTGTTGCTGTAGACCACTCTCGTCTGGTCGATGGGATATTAGTAGTACGCGATATCACGCGATAGCACTGAACGAAGAATTTGATAGTTAAGAATTTCGAGGCTTGATCAAGTTTTGGACGAAAATATAAACATAAAATTTCTGGTATGGCCTTTTTGTCTGATTGCTGGTCGCTCATTGGCCGGAGATCGTACAAAAGTAACCGTCATCTGGGGAAGATAGGATCCATTCCCAGAATCATAATCCATTCACATATATATATATACAACTCCGACAACCCGGGAACGAACACGGACTTACCACCAGGATTGATACCTCCCCGCAAAGTGTGGAGATCCCCAACGCCACCGACCGGCCGATCTCTAATTCGCTGGGGTTCGCATTTATAGAGCCAGCTCCACCCGGAGACGATAGGGTCCCATCCCCGGTCCAGGGGTCATTCCATATATCTAAAAATTAGACAAACGGGGGAAAAATACCGAGTTCTCTCGGGTCGACACCGCCCCCCACGGTGTGGAAACCCCAGCTCCATTGGCTAAAATCGCTGATTGCTTCGAGCTCCACAGCGGCCCCCCACCGTAGTAGGAGGATGCTAGAGGCTCACCAACCGACGGGGGGCAGTTCCGTCGCACACGGAGGAGATAGGGCCCCATCCCCAGTTCAGAAATCCTCCGAATCTATACAGCCCCAGCAACGCGAGAACTATAACGATGACTCCCCTGTCGATATACCTCCCCGCACGGCGTGTCAACCCCGACTTCATTGTTGGTTTATTTCTCGTGATTGGCTGGTGGGCTTTGACCCAATAAGCTCACACTTATTTCGACCGGGTCGGGTTTTCTCTCATACTTCTCGCATACTACGGCAAATATTTACAATGCGAGCGCAGTTCAATGAGTTATTTGCATGATGGGTCGCACAAAAAAACGATTTTGAGCCTATATCAGGTTGGCGTGCCGAGCAAGCACGCTCAAAATGAGGATGAGAAACACTTGAACAGCAACAACAGCACCAAAACGCAATATAAATGGACGAATTGGAGCCATTTGTATGCAGGATTCAGGGCCCCCCGGTTATAAGCACAATTAATTTCGACTAAAAATGGGGTGTTCAAAGAAAAACGACATAATAATATGTAGAACTAAGACTGGCACGACTCGAACATAATAACCAACCGTGGGAAAAAGCTTGAATTAGGCCAAGACAGTGCGTATTTGACTCACTGGCATGATGGTCGAATACTCATGGAATGCTTATTGTGCCCGAATAATCACCTCTTTGTCGCTTACGCGGCACCGAAAAAAAATCGCTGAAAATTCCGATTTCATTCGCTTATCGGGTCAGAAACCTAAGCTCGCTAATATTTTCGTGGGATTTCGCGCATACTACTCGCGTAGGGCAAAAAATTGCCATGCGACCGCAGTTCGTACCAAACGCTCGACCTCGGGATGAATCTACGCAGTTAGTGCCCAGAGCGTCACGATAAAGCCATTCTAGACATAGATTTTTTTCCAATTGACTTGCGTCTGACGTGCGTATGCGTAGTGATAGGTACCACGAGATATTTGTGCAGAAGATCTCTATTTTTTGTGATACGGAGACCTCGGCAACGCTCATCAACAAAAAAAATGGGCGTTCCCGCCATACATTTGGCGATGCTGATGCGACGCCGCCTTGGTTAGGATTTAATCGCAAACATTTTTTTTTTAGATGTCAAGCGCACCAATACCTACTCGAGGGTACTGCCGCTTTGATTAGGATCGAATCGAACATATATTCTATTCGAAAAGACAAGCGCCCCGTACCCAAGAACCCTAGCCCTAATCCTAGCCCTAACCCTACTGCTAACCCCGACCTTTAAACCCGGACCCAAAACCGGCCAAAAATGGGCGAGAGAAACGCGGGTGGGCCGCTTTCGATTGTTTTTTATATAAATGGTCCTGTCAGTGGAACCATGATGTCCGAACTGCGGACCACGTTTTGCCTCCTCACACTAATAAATGGTGAATGAAAAAATCCTGGAAAGACTGAACCTTCCCGGACAATCCCCCTGCCTAAGCCATTTCTGCTATTATTATAGTCATACACGAGTTGGTCGGCCCGTCCGCCGACTCAGAAGGAAATACGATGCGCAATAACCTAGGGCAATATGCGATCCCTCTCTTATCGAACCACTACCCCCGCCACCACACGTTCCGATCGCGCCACCACCGCACCACAGCGGTGCGGCCCTGGCAAAGCTGAGACTGACGAGACTTGCCGCTATGCAATAACGCGCAGAAGAGCAAAACATCCAAGAGCTTATTCCTAGCTTTCCCTCTCGACAAATTATACCCACGCTATCGTACATAATTTCGATCGCCCGAAATTTGAAGTCCAAGTTTGAAGCCTGTCTGCACCCAAGAGTGATTCACTAAAAAAAAATCGCAAGAAAAGGCAGCATGTTGGCTTTGGCGGTACGGCCACGAGCCGGGCTTGGCTGACACAGCGACAATTTGCTTGTCTGCGCCAACTCGCACCTTCTTCCCCCCTGACGTGTGTTGAAAAATAATGCCCCGCCGTACGTACAGCACGAGAGTCGTGTGCAAGCACAAAAATCACCACACGGACGTATCGGTCTGGTCAACTGCAACATATAAAACACGAAGACGGCGACAAGAGACCAGCGCTTTGGAACCCCTCCACGGTGCCAGCTCCACCACATCGCCAGCTCCGGGATTTAGACAGCCTTTGTTCATTAGTGATCACTTAGTACAGGCTTTACCAACCAGCTCCGAGACAATTGATAGGAAAGTGCTTTACATTGGTGATCACCGGGGGATACGAACCCACGAGTACCAGCATATGAAAGCAGAAACGTACCAGTGCAAGCCGGTGGTCGTAGGCCTGAGGAGGTCTTCCTTGTCTTCGAAAAAATACCGGACGTTGTGGTATATATCTGGCGAACAGCAACATAACACGTGGTTTCAAGAAAAAAATCGAGCAGTAGAAGTACATGGTACGCCCATACACGATGATAGCATTGCATCGTTTCTACTCTCTCAGCTCCTGGCATGCGCTGTGACCTTCCAACAAAATCGCATCTCCATGATGTATGAGTGCGTCTGTTGTCGTCCGTCTCCGGTATGCGCAGTTTTAAATTGCTTCGACAACGCATGCCACGATAATAGGGGTTATATTTTGGCAAAATCTTTGTTGAATGACGGGAGACTCCCGAACCCCATACCGTCGGACTGCGATTCTTGTTCTTCACTATGATATCTTCGAATGCCTAAGCTATGAGATTGTGCATCGGGTTACACTTATCATCTTTCTCCAAATCTGTTTTCGGGTGGGATGTAGATCTCAAGCCACCACCCTCAGAAAGCAAACACAATGATGGTTGGTGCACCTCTACCGTGGCACATGTCCGATAACGCTACGATAGAGGCATCACCGGACCCAGGCACTGAGTTCGAGAAAAACCAAAGTGCGCCCCGACAATCCAACGGCTTAGTTATAGGTATAGGACGAAAAACATACCACCTCTCTGTCCGGAAATATAAGAAGCCTCAATATTGAATACAATACTGCTTACATTTCCGGACAGAGTGGTAAGACCTTCGGACAATACCAAGCAGCTTTCTCGGTTGAGGAGCTCCCGTCAATCTGAAAACATTCAAAGCAAAAAGTGCTACCTTAGCGTAGGTAAAACGCGTCCGATACGCGTCATAAAACTTCATCGAAGCGAATTTCAAGTTCCAACAGACATAAGACAGCGCGGTTCCCCATAAAACACAGGACACCTCAAGGGAAATAGGGTAATACGATAAGAAATTGAGGTATAAGAAACGAAGGATGATCATTACAGGGAAAAATAAGAAACTCGGAAGCCGTTATATACTGACGTTAGCGCATCCTTTCTCACACAAAAAGCTCCAGTCTGAGCCAGCGTTCCTGTTTCTTATTAATAGGTGCCCTGTACTGTAGTTGCATCGTACGTGGAGCTATCGTTACTGCCGAATACGCCCGACATAAACTCGAATTATCTGCCCTGCGGAAAACTTGGGCTGCTTCGTAGTGCCAAGGGGTTACAACGGCCAGTAGAGGGGATCAAAAAACAATTCGAAAGCTATAATAAGTAAGGAACAACAAACAAGCAAAACGTCCGCGGGGGATACCCCGAGCCTCTGCAACCTGCAAGGATGACAACAAGAACGACCTCATGTTTCAAGAGCGAGAGGTCGAGTTTATGATGTCGACGTACGCCAACAAAAAAAAAGGGACTCCTTCCCGAGTTTCCTCAAGCGTACGACCCCCACCAGCTCGAACAAGTTGTCGACTGTTACAAATGCCCTGCTGCGCGAGTACCTAGTTCCTCGTCACCGCTACAGTTTAGACCAGACCATAGACTCGTTGAAGCCATTGATAGTCGGTAACACTTTCCGGGTTACTTGCTCGGTGAAATACCTCTTCTTTAGTTTTCAAAAACTGTTTTTACGTCATATCTGGCATTTTTTCTATGATTTTCAAGATTTTTACGTTATACACAAATATCTGGAATAGCTCAAAGAAACGCCTGCGTCCCCTCCTCAACTTGCGACACCCCCGGGATTTCACGCCATACCACATCCCGCTGGGGAACCTTGTACTGTTTTGTAACTTGTCCGTCGTCGACTTAACCCCTTTCCAACACCTCGAGGGAAAAACTGACCACGAAAAATTCAACGGCTTTTCACGGGTCAGGTCACTTCTCACGCCCGTCGGATCAGGTCAGCCCGACCCGACCTAATCCGACACGTGAGAGCCAAGAACCGTCCTTACCCGACCCGACTCGATGTGCGAGAACTTGAAAACCTCCTGACCCGACCCGCTTCGTCGGATTTTGACCCGTGAAAAGCCCAGCGAAAATCGACGACTACATACATGCGTCGATCACACGCAAACAGCACGGGTCATCACTGGCGACCTGCAAGGTAAGCAGCTAGCTGTTGTGCGACACACGTGGAGCCACCTACTGGGAATTTCTTCCTAGGCTGCTTAAAACATCGCAATCTCGTGTTCTTTTGGCCGATATAAATAGTCCCCCCAAAAGGGTTAATCCGTACGCACGTAACGATAACGCCTCTCTGCTGCGATCAGCCGAAAACTCCCACCCAGGACTACTACCCTCGCGCTGATTCGCCTGTACAGCTATATTATAGTGGGGGTCTCCGTAATAATGTCGGTTGAATAGTGCCAATTTACGGTATAGTACCGATGATACATAAGGCCAGATTCCGGTATACCAGGTAGTACCGATGAGATATAGTGCCAATTTTCGGTATAGTGTCGACGAGATGTAGTGCCAACTACCGGTGTAGTGCCAATTGACCGTAGAGTGCCTATGATATCGCTTGGCACGCGTGGAACCCTCTATACTAGTATCAGTACCGGCACTGTAACCAATGCTTCTGTGCCCGGTGTACTGCCGGCATTGTTGCTTAGCACATACCTACACTGCTTAGGGAGACTGGTCACCACGGCAGAAATACTGCTGAAGTTCTCGCTAGGGAACTCGCACTGCTGAATATTTGAAACTGTCGTGACCCAACCCAACCTAATCCAACCCAGCCCAACCCAACAAAATCGATTCGAGGTCGCGCCTCATTACCACCAAATACTAGTAATTGTGTACGCAATTGTGTTTTCTTTTTCACGGTCTTCGGTTTGGACATGAAAAATCGGGCACACGAGGCTGTAAAAGGAGTCATTGTTTATTGGCGTCGTTGAAAATGATAAACTCTTAATATTACACACGTCGGACAGATGATCGAGCTCCACCTGATGTAGATCTTTCAGGGAAGGTCTATCTGATCTGTATGGTCTAGCTCATGTTACCGGGTGGGAGCCGTACGATCTGCACGATCTAACACATATTTCCGGGGTTGGATCTGTATTATCTATGTACATATCATGCACATCTCAGAAAGGCAGATACGGGATCTACTGTAGATGATCTACGCGATGTAGATGATCTGTATGATCCGTATGATCTATATCATCTGGATCATGATCTTGCCTGTCCGAGGTGTGTACTACTATCAGCACAAGACACTTTTCCCCGTCGCGTCCATCGCGCTAATCCCTAGCTCTCTACCAACCCCGGACCCCCCCGAAAAGACCATTTGTCGCGGTGGGACTACCCTAATCGGCACTGCCCATCGCAGTACACTCGACTGCGAAAGCGACGAACCTGTTAACCCACGGTACACACGGAAAGCAAGGAGGGGAGGAGGGTGGGAAGGTTTGCAAGGACGGGAGGAGAGCGGGAAGGTCAGAAGGGAAGATGGGAGTTCGTAAAGATAATCATACTAACGACGGGAGTGGGGTGCGAGGGAAAGGGGTTTGGGTTGGAGTTGGGTTTGGGTCTGTCGCGGTGGGACAACCCTAGTTGGCATTGCCCATCGCGGCAAACTCGATTTCGAAGGAGGCGATTCCGTCGACACAAGGTAGGTATACAAGGAAAGAAAGCAAGGGAGGAAGACGGGAAAGGAGGAAGGGGGGAAGGGAGTCCATATTTATAACATAAACAACGACGGGAGAGGGGTGGGGGAGGAAGGGAGGAAAGAAGGAAATAAAGAAAAAAGGAAATAACGGAGGGGGGAGGGGAGTTCATAGAGAAATCCACAATACCACAACCAGAGGAGGGGGGAGGGGAAGAAGGATTGGGGTCGTGGTTGGGGTCGAGGCTAAGGGTGTGGCGATTTGCGTCGACCCTGTTGACCCAAAGTTCACACAGAAAATGACGAAGGGGAGAGGGCGGGAGGCAAACAAGAGAGGAGCGAATTCAAGAATTTAGCAGTTACGCCGAGAGGGGGGTACGGGGGAAAGGCGATGGTGCCGGGGTCGAGGGTGGGTTGGAGTTGAGTAGGGGTTGCGGTAGGGGGTGTGTGGTTTGCATCGGGGTTGGGGCCAGGGCTGGGGCTGGAGTGCTGGTGACCATGCCATGCCGAGGTGTTGAGGAACGACATATTGTGCTATATTTCGACGACAGGGATTTCAGGAGTTTTCGGGAGTTCCTGACATACCAGGAGGAGGCAATCGGGTGGGGGCGGGGGAAGGACAGATCGTCGACACGCGTGGGGGGTGGGGGGAGGGTGAGCGTTGTTGTTCATGGCGCCTTGACCCCCCACTAACCCAGCAAACCAACAAAACGCAACCAACCAACAAGCAAATCAGTCAACAAAACCAACCAACCAACCGCCCTAGCCATTATCCCAATCATAAAAAAAAACGTCCCTCCAAACCAAACCCAACGACCTCCACGCCAACACCCTCAACATCCCATAGTGACGGTGGTGTGTACGTCTTGGGCCTTCGTAGCGTGAACAAAACTGTTGATAGCCCACAGTAACTCTTCCGTACATCTTCATTCCGAGAAATTTCCGAGGCGATCGGGGTTTTAGGCTAACATGGCTAGTGTTCAGCCATTTTACTATTTGTACTGCAAAAAACATGCCACACTATTTAGAGCAGTTTGTCCCGAAAGAAAGTAGGCGCAGTTCTAAGGTTAAAAGTCAAGCGTATTCCAACAATTTTACCGAAGCGGGGTCAAGGTCTATACAGCCCCCCCCGCTCCCCCCTGCCCGACTCGCCGAACACCTCACGGCGCTTCGCGCTTGGTGCACGTCGCGATGTCTGCCTGGTCGGCCAAAACCCGACGTACTCCGTCCCGATATTGTAGGGATGCGAGGGTCTATGACATATGACAACGTTTATGCATGAAAAGAGTACAGCCCTCCCAATCAAACACCATTGTGCCGCAGACTCTTACCGCCGACCGCCCACCGGTTTACGACTTGGTCTAGCACCGCTAAAAAACGGTTGATATTCCGTGCTGACTCTTTATTCCGAGAATTTTCCCAGGCGGATTGGTCCGGGTTGGCGCTAGGGTTAGCGCTCAAACTCAAAAGCATAATTCAACCATTTTTCCGAAGCTGGGTCCAACGTCTGTACATCCCTCCCCACCGCCTCACACCTGCTTGGCGCTGCAAGCAATGTCTGCCTGGTGAGTCATCCCACGCTAAAGGTTGTACTTCTTACGCCAAAAAAAGGTATACCTGGACGGTTAAGCTTCTCAACCATCATGAAAATATCGGTTAGTACTGTAAAAACGTTACGAGTGTACTTGTTTTATACCTGGTAACTACTAATAGCTCGCAGAAAAGTTGGTCGAGTGCCGCGCATGAGTGCCTTCAAAGTCACGTTTCGGGGGAGATGTTGAGCTCCTCATGTTCGGAGAGCTCAGAAACTTCTACTGCACCCCTAGACGAGCGAGATGACTCTGGTCGCGTGCGTCGTTCCGACTTTGTGGGGACTAGCGGGTCTATGGACTAGGACCATGCATGGAACGATTAACCCCTCTCTTGCGGAAAAAGTATGTGGAAAATTGGGATCAGAGGAAAGATGTGGAGAATGATGAAACATAAGACGGAATGGGCGACAAGTGCTGTGATGCTGGACGGGGAAATATCCAAATATGTTGATATTTTACAAGGAGTGCACAGGGACGTACACTATCACCCAATCTACTCAAGGTATATATTAATGATATGATAGTAGCATTCGAAGCAGCAAAGCAGGGAATCAAGATGGGCGAAGATACGGTGTCGGGGTTGATGTTTGCGGATGATTTCGTGGGGACGACAGAAACACCCGAAGGATTGCAGGAACAGATAGAGAAGGCGCTAGAATACACCAGGAAATGGAAAGTGACAAGCGAGTGTGAAAAGGTGCGAAGTAGTTGTATGTAACGAAGATAAGGTGAATCCGGTAATTTTTTATTGGGAGTGGGGAGAAGATGAACTACCGATCGTAGACCAATATACGTATCTTGGCGTAGACATCTCAAAGGACTGCTCTCGGGATGCACACATAGCGAAAGTGATAGGAAAGGGTAAATCACAAGTAGGCAAGATGGATGCGATCCTAACAGACCCGCACCTTGACACTACGTAGGATTAAAATATGTATTCTGATTAATGTGATTGTACCAAAGTTAGAGTATGCAGGAGAAGTATGGGAAGGGAACGACAAGTTCGTAAGACAATTGGAAACAGTGCAGATGAAAGCAGCTAAAAAATATACTAGGATGCTCAAGTACGACGAGAACCCACTTAAAGCAAATAGAGACGTGGGGAAGTTGAAATGGCAATATAAAATAAAGAACATGCCAGAAAAGAGGCTGCCAGCGATAGTTGATAGGGCTGTATGGGAGAAAACAACAAAAGGGCGGGCTGGAATAAGATGGGATAACGTAGTTGAGAAAATATGGAAGGAGCTAAGGGGGGACCAAGAATACTGTCTATAGAGAACTTTGGCGGGTACAAGACAGAAGAAGTAAAAGAGATCATAAAAGGAAGGGAAAGGCAAGCGCTAAGAAGTAAGGTGGAAGAGGAGAAGCACTTAGAGATATACGGGGGGTTGAGGGAAGACATTGGAAAAAACGTATCTGCACGGTCCAATGGACTACGCGAAATAGCTAAACTGCGAGTTCGTGTAGGGGACCTGGACCTACCAGAAAGAAGAAAGAGATTTACCAGTAGTCGGAAGGAGGACATGGCTACAAATATGTGCCCGTGTGGCACAACAACAGAGAGTAGGACTCACATAGTAGGAGAATGTGGAATTTTCAAGGAGGAACAGGATGCGTTAGAGGAGGTGAGGAAATTAGACGCATGTGACATGGGAGAGTTTGGAAGACCATAGAGTATCGAAAAAACGATAGGTATCCTAGGAGATAGATGGTGGCCGCAGACGGCGAAACAGGACGGGGATAGGATAAGTATACAGTTTCTACGTAATATATGGAAGAAGCGCAATGAGCGCCCAAACGTTGGAGGTCTCTATTAGGAGTGGGAACGGTGCTCCGTCCCGAAAGGGATGCGTGGTCAATGTTCAAATGACTAAGGCAAGCAACCAATGAGTACGCCCCCCCCCCACGCACACACAAACACAACAACACGGCAGAGACGCTCACCGCCGATCGCCCATGGAGAATCCGGAGGCGCGATGACGAACTCGAAGCGTATCCTCCAGCTGACACTCACCAGCTCGGTGGAGAACGATACGGAGGCGTCCATGGGAAGCGAGAGAGTCACCGACGACTGAACCATGCACGGCGTTAGCTCCTGCCGCCGAGGGCAAGAAAGAAGAAAGAAAAGAAACAGGCTAGGTGATGAAGTAGGTATTTTGGAAAAAAAAACAGGCCAAGCCATGAAACGGGTCGAGGAAACAAACTAGGACAACAGAAAGAAAACGGTCAGACAAATAGAATTGGTCTATATGATGAAAAAAAAGGTCAGGTCAATACCCAGGTCCGTTCGTACAGAAGCCAGTGAGAGAACAAAAACAACATGAAAAAAACAGGCCCGTTGGAAAAATGTTAGGTCAGTGCGTACACTATAGGTTTGTTGGACAAACCCAGGTCAGGTTATAAAACAGGTCCGCTGGCAAAAAGTCAGATCTGTCGTAAAAAAAAAGGTCGGTCGCGGCAGGCTGTCCCGATGCCGGGCCCTGAGGCTCAGTTCCCACCGCCTTCAGGAGAACTCCCACTTTGGGCCTGTCGCGGAGGGGACTGAAGGGGGCAAGGTCTCCTAACACGGAAGCAAAAACGTCTGATAATATTACACACCTCGGACAGATCATGACTTAGACCATCCAGATCATCTAGATCATTCAGATCATCTAGATCATCCAGATCATCCAGATCATCTCCATCATCTCGATCATCTCCATGATATAAATCACATAGATCATATAGCTCATGTAGATAATATAGATCATACATATAATATAGATAATATAGATCATCCATCTACAGTAGGCCCTGTATCTTCCTTACTGAGTTGTTGTGCAAGATATGTACATCGAGATCTGTTGGTACAGAGGCCAAAAAAAGGTCAGGTCATTGGTACAGAAGCAAAAACAGGCCAGGTCATGTAGGCCCATCAGTTCCGTGTGCTACCACGAAATAAAAAAAACAACAGTACTTCTGTGGGCCGCGGGAGTTGCACCTCGTCGAGGGCGTGAGGAGAGGGGGGGGGGGGGGGGGGGGGGGAGAGGGAGTTTTTTGTCTGCAGTAGCGACGAGCTCACAGAACATTTCCTCCCTTCAGTCGGAAAAAAACAAAGTGTCGGCAGCCGCGGTTACGTCAATGAGCGTTCAGAAGGGGAAAAAACTTGTTCTGACGGCCACTTCTACGTTAACAACGCCTCATAATCACTGCGTAACAGGGCGCAAGATTAAGGCTGGTATTTTCCAGAGCTCTTCACGGGTCGGATCACTTACCGCGGGACAGATCCCGGGTCAGCGAAGGTGACCCGGCCCGACCCGTGATACTTGAAAACGTCCTGATCCGATCCGACCCAACCAGTGAAATTTCGAACACATTTTGACCCGACCCGACCCCACTCGACCCGCGAGTTTCCTTAAACCTCTTGGCCCGATCCGCGGGTGGGGCTATGACCCTGCTATTTCCCCAGATTCTTGGAGACTCCTGCTCGACGCAACATTCCTCGTATGGCGGATTATCTTAACGGAACAGGTGTTTTTTATTTGGCTGCACAGGAGGAACCCGTCCTCTCCCGCCACGCCCCCCCCCCCCCCCCCCGTCGCCCCGCACAAAGAAAAAACGACAAACAAGAACTGGTAAGAAGAGAGCGACATAACCATGACATGATGGACGATTTTGCAACATTTGTGTCATCCGGTCTGGATAGCCCAAATTTATTTTCCAACGGCCGTAATCCATGGTTGCAACAAAGTAACCATTACCTCTTACCAGGAATGCAACAGCAGGCTTTAACGCTGTTGTAGCAGTCATCGTACCCACAGTTGCAGAAAAAAAATCACGCAAACATGCCAAATTACCCCTGCTGCAGAACTGGAAAAAAAAAAAAAAAAAAACGCGTCCAAAAAAACACCCCGACGAATAAAGCATCGACCACGCGAGAGACAGCATGCGTACGACGACGCGTGCTACGGTAGATATCGTAGCCACTTCGGATTAAAAAAACGTTCTCGGAATGACGGCGGGGGAAAGGGTCCTTAACCCATATTCGTCGTTTTTTCGATACCTAGTATTGGCTCCTTGACCCCAATTCGTCCGAATTTCGACATTGTTTTTGCAATAATTTTCGTTGAAAAAAAATACCTCGGCCATGGGATAATTAATCGGATAGCGACTTTTCTTCTTTGGGAAAGATTAACATTAACACAGCTCGGGCAAGTGGGGAGACTGTCATGATCACAGTTCGTTGCAGGCTTAATTTGTCCAACATTACTACCAGGCATTGATTAGGTTTTGACTAATGAGTACGTGCTAAAAACGGGCGACCGACCGGTGTTTTTACGTAGCATAGCAAAGATGAGTATCGACTCTAAATTTATTGTCGAACTCACGGCTGACGTTGCCAGAAAAACAAAAAAAAATGTACCAAAAAGTCTGCACCTCGAACCATTGTATGGGTGATATTACAGTACTGTTAACATTAACATTAGCAATAGCATTGACACACGCCCTACCCATGTAGGCGGCTTATAGGATCACACCGGAAACGTTTTTTTAAATCGCTACGCCTAGAGGGGGTTACAAAAACGAAACAGGCGCGGCGGGTTCCCACCTTGCAAGAGTCAACGACGCGCTTGTGGCTGCTGCTCCTCCCACTCCCGGAAGGCTTTCTTGACCCCGGGGTGAGCGGGTCGGGGTTTCCGCTGAAGGCGCTTTCTTCGCACACCTCCAAGCAAGCGCAGACCTGACCTCAAAAATTGAGCCGGGGGAGGGTGGGGGTGTATCCAGTTTGTTTGTGCTTGGTCGTAGTCGTATGACCATAAACCTCGCATCCCTACTATGCCGCGACGGAGCACGTCGGGTTTTCACCAACCAGGCAGACATTGCTTGCACCAAGCGCAAAGCGCCGTGAGGTGTTCGGCGAGTCGCATGAAGGGTGAACTGCATCCTTCCAAGAACCGCTCGAAACAAGGACTTCGGCACCTTGTGCCTACTTTCTTGCTTATGGATGACAGCGCCAATGAGTTACTTTGTTTCTGGTGTGGCCACTCCAGCTACAGCAATGGGAGGGGGGGGGAGGGGGGGGGGAGAACTAATGCAACAAGACACGTACGTAGCGAAACAACGTGAACACCCTTTCAAACCTGCGAAAGTACGTCCACACCGACTGCAGGTGGGTTCGTCCTCCAAAACGCGGGTGTGTTTCTGATTATGGAAGGGCTGAACTGTTTGGCTTCGATTTTAACGTATAGCGAACCAAAACAAACGACGGCACAAGCGGGCGAGCGCGATTTCATCAAAAGCGACAGTGGAAGTAGCCTATACACCAGCCCGGCAATAAATACACGCTCCATATGAAAAAACCAAGCTCGACAAGGAATTGCGGCCATGCGGTACTGCTATCCTAAACCCAACACTCCTTGATAATCGTTTCCACATGCAGATATAGATCAAAGGATTGAAACACCCATTGGCTGACCCGGGGATGCCCGTTCAATATCCCCTCCCTAACATCTCAGGGTTTCGCACATTTTTCAACCATTATTCATATCGAGCTTACATTTATTGTCCGGTTGGTATACGTTTACGCTGCGCGAGCGTCGTTCATCTCGTTGCATTGAGGTCGGGACACTCCCTCCAGCAGCCTTTGGCGCCATCGTGTGGCGGGTGCTACAATCGCAAAACAGTTCCACGTATTTCCCCTGCGAAGCCCTAACGGGGTTACGTTTCACCCAATCTCCGCCTCCAACACAGAGCGCTCACCTACGAGCACCATTTGAAACCGCGCTTCTGCGTAAGAGATCACATCCCTCTAGCAAACACCCCGGCGCAGTCAACAACCACACCCCCTTCACACCTCCCTCCCCGTTCCCCTTAACCCCTACCCCCCCCCTCCCAACCTTTCCTTCTCTCTTTACCTGGACGCGCCGCGTTAACGCCTCGGAAAATCCAAACCCCAGAGTACGATATCTCTCGCGCAGAAGTATTCTTTACGGAGGATAAAACTGCCAACCCCATCGTCCCCGCTCCGTCCCCGCCCCCCCCCCCCTCCCCTCCCCCATCTTTACCCCTACCTACCTTCCGCCACCCATCGACCCCCCCCGCTACCTGGAGGCACCACATTGGCGCCCCAGAACCAGCGAAATTTCCCACCACGGTATCTCCTGCGCAAAAAATTGCCGTGTAGAGGACGACCCCGCTCCCCCCCCCTGCACTGCAACTCCACCCTTCCTTACCTGGAGGCACCGCGTTGACGCTCCGGAAAAGTCGAAATTGCCCAGCACGATATCTCCTGCACAGAACTCAGCCTTGTGAAGGATGAAACTGCCAATCCGGTTTTCCCCGCTGCGAATGGAGTACACCATAGGAGGAGGCGGTACTAGGTGTTCGTTTCCAGCGCCCCCTTCTCCCAGCAGTAACGCCGCCGCGGCTATGCTTCCGGGGCCGTCGTCGAGCTCGCGTCCCTTTAAAAGAGAGTTTTTTTTTTTTTTTTTATAAGCGTCAGTTGTGAGTTCGATCAGTTCAAGGGTCGATACTCATCTTTGCAAGCTGCGTTATACTCCGGTCGCGCGTTATTCTTAAATACTCTTCGATGATACATGAACTGACAGGTGCGATTTCGGTCCATAATCATTCTGCGCACTGATACTACATAACTCGTACTACGGAGTGGTAAAAAAGCTGAAACGAATATACCCCAGCTGAAACGAATACACCCCACCTGGTAAATCGTCCAGCCAAACTACCACGCAACCCGCGACCCGTATTTCAACAGGCACGAGGGCGAAACTGTGGCATAATTAACATCCAACTATTAACAAATGCCAGGTACATCACTTACGGGATTCGGGGAGATGATATCAACAAGCGTGGATTACGCATAACAAGCATATCCAGGGCAGGGGTGTGACCAATCTTCTGAGGCTTGCGTCCCTTCTTCTCAGCAAAGCGCTAGGTGATAAGCAGATGTAGGATACGCATAAGGCGCATGCCATGGTAATCGTTGAGCTCGCGCCCCTTTGCGTTCAGTTTAGCAAAGCACGAAATATAAAGAGGCGTAAGTCAACCAACCCCTTTGCAGCTATGATACGACATGCACTAAGTGCCAAAATAAAAACAAAGTTACAGCAGTGATGGTCCCTCCATAGCGCAGTATGTGCCAACCGAAAATAAAGGCATTATAGCGGCAACCGGTACTACTCCGCTTACGGCTAGTACTGGTTGTTCCATCCGGGCCAAGCGATTTCACAGGCACTGTGGTGGAAACCCGCACTATTCGACCGGCACTATAGAGGGAAAACAATTGTATAAGAAAATCGTTGGACAAAAATAGTTTTCTGTCGCACAAAGACCCCAGCCAACAATATGGAATAAGCTAGGGCTTGGGATCATGTTTGCAGACGCCAAAAGGCTACTCGTATAACAAACGTGCCTGCAATATCGACTCGGCCACGAGGGAATTTGGAGGGTTAGCGGAGTTCGAGTTCGCGGGTTCGAGATATATCGAACTTCGAAAAACGAATGTCCAATATCGAATGTGGGACATCCCTGTTGATGTCGATCTTATCGGATCGGGAAACAACGACACCACTACCGCTGCCGCCGCCGTTGCTGCTGCTGCCGTTGCTGCTGCCGTCGCTGCTGCTGTCGTTGCTGCTGCTGCCGTCGCTGCTGCCGTCGCTGCTGCTGTCGCTGCTGCTGCTGTCGTTGCTGCTACTGCCGTTGCTCCTGCTGCCGTTGCTGCTGTTGCTGCTGTGGCCATTGCAGCTGCTGCCGTTGCTGCTGCCGCGGCAGCCGCAGCCACGGCCGCCGCACAAGAAGCAGCGTGTATAAATATGTATCACCAAAATGCAAAATACCTAGATGCGTATCTTCTGTCGCCAACAAGTACAAAATACTTTACACATACTCTGGTACTCGCCTTCTGCTTACGGAAGTATTGGCCTCAGCACCCTAACTGGTGAAATGCATTCCGCTGCTGCTGATGCTGCTCAAACGCACCTGCATATTCCACGTGACCGTACGGGTGCCCGAAATCAGTCCTCCCGCCTTCGCTCTCTCCGAGGCCAAGTTAAGCGCCTCGCTGCCGGGGAGGGCAGCGAAAGGCGACACACGGGGAGGGGAGCTCGTCAAGGAGTCGAGCTACTCGTGCAAGCGTAGTGCGATCGATGTTAACCAGGCCTGCGAAGGAGAGACACAGCTAGGTTTTGGTTGGGCGGGGAGAGAAACCAACCAACCGACTTCGTTCATATTACACTAAACGTCACACATACAAAGGCACCTTGGAGCTGCTGGAGTAGTGACGGTGACTGCCGGTAGGGACAGGGACAGCTCGCGCTGTCGCTACCACGGGAACTGAAGGATACGCCAGCTAGCGCTGGATTACGAATACACTTGAGATAACTTGACACACGACATGTATGAAAATACATGGAAGTGTGGTCAGCTTAAGCTTTAATTTTCCCCGTCCGTCGGAGGATGAAAAAAAGAAAACACGCACACACGTCGAGCCACTAGCGCGCCGGTCAAATTGCCTCACACAACTATTGTAATGTCAACAGAGACGCACAACTCCAAAAATTGTCGCGCACAACTATTTTGATGTTCATAAAGACGCATAAACTCCGCAAAATTACCGCACGCAACTATAGTAACGTTAACCCCTTTAGCACCGCAGTCTCGACATGGTGACAAAACACTTGGATTTAGACTAGGATAATGTTAGGAGTGGGAAATGAGTTAAAAATAAGAACCACTCCGCAAATTACCGCACACACTTACTTTAACATTCACTAACCGTAAGACTTGGTCAACGAAAAAGAACTAGCCGGTGACTTATAGTCAGCCAACTGACAGCCCTAATGACACCCTCTTTAAAACAACCTCCATATATTTGGGACAACCTAGTTGAAATTAAAGCGGATTATTTTTCCTTTTTTTTTTTTTTTTTTTTTTTTTGTCCCAGCACCATTAGGGTAAGTTAAGAGCGTCGACCCTCTCTCCACATTCAGACTGGTGGGAGAGTGCGTTCCACCCACACGTGGCGGAAAATAAAGATACAGCCCAATGGAGGACCGGGCACCCCCGTCAAAATCGCTGATTGGTCAACGGTTTTGGGTGAGACGCGCTCCAGAAAAGTCGCTCCGCCAGCCGTGACACACAAAACATCTCAAGAGTACCCAAAACAATTGCAATTTTGTGGGATTTTCGTGCTTTTGGATTGGGTGTTTAGTGTAAGCCAGGGCATCGACCCGACACAATCGTAACCCCAACCCCAAACCCAGGCTAATGCTAAGCCCCGAGCGCGCGCGTTTTGGATTTGCTAACAAATAACGTGCCGACAACGTCAAAAAAGAAGGAAAGAAAAGTCTTGATCTCCATTTGTTCGTTATGAGGTATCCCAACACTTAAACTCTACCGACAGTAAGGGCACGGTTCCATTCAAAGCACGCCTCCGCCCCTCGCCCCCCTCCACCCCTGCAACTCCTGTACAGCCCTCACTTGGTTTGTCGCTCGACCTCCAAATCCGTAAAAGGCACCGCCCCCCACCCAAACTCGCCCCGACCTTCCCTCCAACCATCGGCAGCGGTGGCGGCGGTTGCCGCACCAAGAACTCCGCCCCCCCCCGAAGATAACGCCGCTGGCGCGGCAGAAATATTTCCCTTGGAGATCACGGTAAACGCCACGTGCAAGTCTTTGGTGGAAAACCCTCCGGAGGCTTGTGCGGCGGGCCTCCTCCGCACGAGTCCGAATAGGCGTCCTGTTGTGGTTGGTGGTGGCAGTGCTCGCTTGATTCGCACCGTTACCGCGTACGCGTAGCGGACCCCGACGCCCTGGGTTAGCGTTGGGGTTGCGGTTGGGGTTGGAATTAGTTACAGTGTCGGGGTTAGGGTTCGTGGTGGTGGTGGTGGTGGTGGTGTCGGTGGTGGTGTCGGTGGTGAGTGGTGGCGTTATTCGTGTTGGTGTCGGTGGTGGTATTGATATTTGCGTTGGTGTTGGTGTTGGTGTTGGCATCGGCATTGGCATCGGCCGTAGCGCTATACTCAGTGTTGGCAATGGCGATGGTGTTAGGGTTGACGTTGGCGTTGGCGTCGGCGGTGGTGTTGGTGATGGTATTGTTTGTTGTGTTGGCGTCGGTAGTGGTGTTCGTGTTGGGTATTGGTGTTGGTGTCGGTGTTACTGTTGGTGTTGGTGTTAGGGTTGGTGTTGATGTTTGCGTTGGTGTTAATGTTGGCGATGGTGTTGGTGTTGTCGCTGGTTTTAGTATTAGCGTTGATGTTAGTGTTGGTGTTGGCGCTGGTAGTAGTGTTAAGAGTCAGCTTTGGTATTGGTGATGATGGTGGTGGCGTTGGTAGTAGTGTTAGAGTCAGGTGTTAGTTGGTGTTGGTGTTAGTGTTGGTGTTGGGGTTGGTGTAGGCGTTGGTGTTCATGGTGTTGGTATGTTGTTTAGTTGTTGGCGGTGGCGCTAGCATTGGTGTTGGCGTTCGCGATGGCGTTATTACTAGTGTCAGTGTTGATGTCGGTGCTGGGTTTGGTTCCCATGTTAGCGTTTGGTGTCGGTGTTAGCGGTGATGTTCATGTTGGCGGTGGCGTTCACGTTGTCGTTGGTGTTAAGGTTGGCGTTGGTAGTAGTAGTAGTGGAATCGGCGTTGGCTTTGGCGTTGATGCTGGCTCTAGCGTTGGCGTTAGCGTTGGCGTTGGCATTAGCAGTAGCGTTGTCGTTGTCGTTAGCGTTGGCGCTAGCGCTGCCATTAGCTGATGTAGGCTTTTTTTGGTGTTAGTGTTGGTGTTGATGTTGGGGTTCGGGTAGGTACCGGAGCTGGTGTTGGTGTTGGTGTCAGTGTTGGTGTCGGGGTTGGTGTCGGTGTTGGCGTCGGGGTTGACGTCGGCGTTGGTGTTGGTGTGTTGACAGCGGCGGCGGTGTGTGGCGTTTGAAACAAATGCGTGCATCACCAAGCGGTGTGGTAGTAGCAGTGGGAGGTCGGGGTGTAATCAGAGCAACGCGAACACGGCAGAGATAATACAAAAGAGCACATGGCAGGGCGTTTTCCGTTGGGCGGAAAGCGAAAAGGGTCGCCCAAGCCGCAACCAATGCAACGAAATAATAAAAATACGCAAAATGGGGAGAAAACGCGACGGTCGGTGCAAGCGGGAGTGGGAGGGGAAGGGCCGGCCGACCCATGGGCACCGTCCTTTTTTGCCCATGGGCACCGTCCTTTTTTGCAACGAAGAGAGACCGCGTGCTGCATTGAGCTGCGCTGAGACGTGCTGAGCTGCGCTGAGCTTCAATAAGACGCCGCAGCGAGCTTGGCTGCGCTGTGCGTACATGCACTCATACACCACGCCGCCTTTCGCTGCGCTGCGCTGCGCGTGCGCTTGAGCGAGCGAGAAGTTGGTTGGTCGAATGACCGACCTGTCCCTTGGCTTACCCCAAAGCCGAGCTGTACTGCGCTGCGCTGAGCTGCACTAAGGCGCCACGTTGAGCTGCGCTGCGCTGCGCTACGCTACGCTACACTGCGCTGCACTGCGCTGCGCTTCGCGTGCACATACGCGAGAGAGCGAGCGAGCGGTCGGTTGGGCGAATTATTGATACGCCCGTTGGCTAACCCTATACGTCGGGGTGGGGTTGAGCGCAGCGCCGTGCTGTGGTGCGTTTCGCGTAGCGGTCGGTTGGTCGGCTAGTCGGTCGAAAAAACCGTCTGTTCGTTGGCTTACCCTAAAGGTTGGAGTGAGGTTGTCGGGCAGAATGAAGCTGAAGGAGAACGACGCGGGCTCCTCGCGATCGACGCGCTCTTTCTTCATCAAGACCGCCATCTCAGATGCGAAGACGCAAGCTGACCGGTCATCGTCGAGGCCGCTATATCTGCGCGGATGTCGAGGCAGCAGCGAAGGGTCAGGAGGCGGCGGCGGCAGCGGCGGGGGGGGGCACGCGGCGGCGACGGTAGGGGGTGCTTGGTCGGGTTGGCTGTTCGAGGATTCCCTCTTCCTGCGATTGACAGTTGAAACTTTGACGCGAAAAAAAAACTCAGCTTCATATAGCCGGGCGAAAGAAAAGGACGTGAAAGGGCCCTATGCTCAACCCTATGGATACTTAGCCGGAATAAGACACATAGTGTCCCCTCAAAACAAGGCCACTACTTCAAGTTAGTGTGTGGTGATTTATAGTTACTGCATTTTGTGCGATTCAGCACGGTTTACCACGGTTTATTAACCCAGCAATCGTTGAGCTTTTGACAGTCCCGTCATGTATCCAATCAGAATCGCCCGAACATGCGGTGCAATCAATCCCGGGTGTATGGTGTGAGGTTGTTCCTTCCTTGCTGCTACTGTGGAGCCACTTGCAGCGAGGAGTACAGCAGCACGGCGTCCCACGAAGAAAAGCTGCTGCCCGCGCATCGGCATGGAAGACATAGCTACTTTGGGCAGCAAGGTTACGCTGCCTCCGAGAGCAGGGCTGCACCCTGACACCATCCGCGGCACAGAATAGCTGGACAACAATCAACCCGGAGGGCTGCTGCCTTGCATCCCATGGCTCAAAGTGCAGCGTAACTGCAAATTGAAGCCCTGCGCCGGCGGCGAGGGTGACTGCTGCTGAAACGCTTGAGGAGAAGAGAGGAACGGTGTACCTCAGCAACCTCCTGGGATGCTGGTCGAGGCAACGCGTGCGCCCCCCACCAGTCTCCCCCCTCCCTATCCAGGGACACAAAATGGTGATCACGTTGACTTTACCTGTCTTGGGGTACCCAGAGCAGGGAAAACATGTCGCGCACCCCCCAAAAACAACAAAAATGCAAACAAAGTCACACAAGTAGCTTCAAGTAGCACGAGGCCAACCACGCCTATCCGAGGTTTGTTTTGGGGCGATACAACAGAGGTCTACTGCCAAGATACCTTGCCCCCCCCAAAAAAAAACAAAAAATGGTGACCCCCCCCCCCCCTGCATACCCAAGGTAGCAACACGTCGTGGTATAGTGAGTACCTCTGTTTCTCAACGGGTACAAGTAGACTCAACGCAAAAACCGGCTGGGATACTGCTCAATCGATTAACAACAATGGAAGACACGTGCTTTCAAGATGTACGACCGAGGCCAACCAAGTCTATCGAATTATGTTTCCGACGGAATTCTAACGAAACTTCAGCTGTAAGACCCCATCCCCCCCCCCAACCCTCCCCCTCGGTAAACAAAGAAGCAAAAAAAACAAAAGTCACCCTCGTGAATCAACACGCAAGCAAGCGACACGTGGATTATTTTCCTCGAGGGGTATACCAAGCAGAAATAACTCCCGACACCCCCCCATCAAAAACAAATTGGACACTCACAGCTGCGTTCATTCTATACGCAAACAACGAATTCAATATTTTATTGGAGGCGAACGGCGGGTACCTGCATTTTGTCTCCGAGCGTTGCGAGACAAAAAGCGCCAACACAACCAAACACTTCATCACACAACAAGTGAGATTGACGCGTTGTTTTGATGTTTGTTGGGGCCATCGAAAAAGACTTGACAGCAGTAGTACGCATATCAGCGAAAAGTTACCCCCGTCCCCACCGCCGCACCCCCCCGTCCGCGCCAGTCCTGCACGGCCAGTACAAACGCATCCTACACTCTGCTCAGGCTTTTTTGCCATGAAGACAAGCCACATGCCAGCAGCAGTGTCAGTTGGAGACCCCCTCCACCCAGTCCAGGAGACGGGATCATCTCCGGGGAAAGCGGACGGCAGGCCTCAGTGAAGCAGTCGTGGCGCTTGAGTTGATCACCTTTCCCCTTGCAGCTGAGAGCCCTGGAAGCATCGCAACATGCCTACCCATATCTCCGGGGAAACGCGCACGGCAGGCCTCAGTGAAGCAGTCGTGGCGCTTGAGTTGATCACCTGCCCTCTTCCAGCTGAGGGGTAGGCATGTCACGATGCTCCCGAGGCTCTCAACCGCTAGGGGGCAGGTGATCAACTCAAGCGCCACGACTGCTTCACTGAGGCCTGCCGTGTGCGTCCCCCCGGAGATGATCCCGTCTCCTGGACTGGGTGGAGGGGGTCTTCGACTGTGACGACTGCTGAGTATAAACAAGCGCACGAGGAAAAACGATAAAACACAGATCGGCAGGTGGACGACAGCAGCGAGTGTGAGATACATGAGAACACGCACGGAAAATAGTTCAAAGCGCGGCATAAAACGCGTCATCATCACAACTCTCGAGGATGATCTACATTTCCAAAAATATGCTAGCGCTGGATGCCTTCGCTTCGTTCCCGATCAAGGCTTGTTGTGGAAACATAAGCTGCATTTTTACATGGACCACCTGGTAAAATAATGGTATCTATCAGCGACGAGGCCTATCGACTGAATAACGCCGCCAGCCCGAACGACATAGCGGCACAAAGAGGTTGCGCATGCCCGACGACAAGCCACCCGCGACAGGATGAACTAGGATCGATTGAGCAAGCTGCCGATGGCGCGGTGGACGAAGATCACAGATGTTCGCGACCTCCGAATATATATACCAGGTTATACACAATTGCCAACGTGACACAGCCAGCAAACGTTGCAGTGCTGTCACTTCTGAATGGTAACGAACGGGACAGCAGTTGACGATGCAGTATATCTATCACTGCTTTCTCCAACAAGCATTCGATGACACCGGGAAACAGCGCGCGTCAACGGTACAACCGGCTACAGGAGTACGCTGGTGGTTGACAACGTCGAAATAGCCCATATCGTCGTGGGCGAGCAGCCGCCGGCGCAGCCGTTGTATTGCCGTTGACCATGCCACCTCCGTTTGTTGTGGCACACACACTAATCTAGGGACACGGTGCGCGCTCGACGACACACGACCTCAACTACGGTGCCATCATTGTTACCTCGTCCTCACTTCTGTGTCAGGCTTGGTACAGTGGCGATGACAACGCCCATAAATGCGTGCACTCCGACCATGCGTGCACTCCGACCATGCGTGCACCACGGCCGTGGGCGTAGCGGCGGCGAACAAGCACCGACACCATGATACCCGTACATTATATTTTGTGTGTCTCCTGGTACGTCGTTAGGCCTTCTGGCATTCTACAGCAGGGTCACAGCAGCAACGGTAAACACGAGCGTGTGGAACACAAACGGCACACGGCAGTATGAGTAGTAATGTCTTGTCGAGTCGCCTGCTGTTCGAAATTGGTATCAACTCATCGAGGACAACAAAAGCAGCCCGTATCCTACCATAATGCCATACAGCTGCAACAAGACACAGGCATCTCGCACCAGTAAATGCCTGGAATCGGATTACCATACAAATATGGGGGACCATAGTAAATAGGACCTACTGTAGACACAAAGTCCTACACATTCCCCGATTTTTACTAACCATATTTGGCCCCTTTTACTATGTCCGCCGTACCTGGGATGCAAACGCTGGTATACTCGTATTACATGTACACGTACCGCAGGTTTACTGCCGTACTTCCGTACCGCTCTGAACGGAAACGTAAAAAACTCTATATATAAGGATTAATGCCACAACGGTTTCTATATTTATGTTCAGAGCGGCCATGCGTCGCTACGATCTTTTTTTTTCCCCAGCCTAAACCCCAATTTCCACGTCCCAACAAAAAGGGGTATTTTGTGTACTGTATTATATTTCACCTGGTTCCAGAATCCCTTCGTTATGGCCACCCCCTTGCCGCGGGCGAGCCCATCTGCGAAGCTAGCACCTATTAAGAACGCAGCATGGTGAACGCCACAGAGCCCTGGGTGGGCGGCGGCCTCCGCTCTACGCTGCGCCAGAGGCCCTATCCCTGGTGGAACTGGCGGGCAGCTGGTACGCGCGCACAGGGAATCGCCACCGCTTTGCAGGCTAACTCGCCCCACTCGAGAGCCTGGCATGGAAACTGACTCCCAAGCTCGTCGAACTGAGCCCAGGCCATGGTCGGAAGGTTCTCCTCCTCCATAGCAGCCGCTGTGCTTGTGTGCGTGTCCTTTCCATGCGTGGTTTTGTCCCGTTCCCTGTTCCCGGGCAGCAACTTTCGACACGTCCCTATGTAAACCCACGTTTTGGGTATGCTCCTTTGCGAAACTTAGGTACACAAAAGACAAGTAAGATGTCCCATTCCCGATAAATGGGACATCTACCACGGATGAAGAATATAAAGGCACTCAAGGTAGGTCCCTGCGCCCAGGTATCAGCTTCGGGGTATGCAGCAGGTGTTTAGCCAATCATATTCGTTTGTTAGTATTTAATCTCGATTCGTGGTTTCACATTGCTTGGCCGTATCCATACTCGTAGAGTTAAACTACAAAGCAAGGTACAAACGGGCAATTATATTTTACTATTGGGCAAGGCCCTTTCACGGCCATGTGTTTTGCTTCTGCTTACGGTGCGGTGCGCTTCGATTCAGTTATATCGCACCGCACCGCACCGCAATACCGCTGTCCTTGACGGCCCAAAGCCGGGGACAAGCGTGGCAACCGCCGCTTGCCTGGGTATGGGGATGTCATGCTTCGCCGGGGCGGAACCGGCTTCCTGCTTGTAGAGGCTGCGGAGAGACGCCGGCAACGAGATCCATCTCGGGTCGACCTTCACGTACCCGTGCGCCTGCACCGTCGCCTGGAAGGAAAGAAAATAAAACACAATTAAGTATCTAGCCAGAAAATGGTACACCACGGGTGTTCTGGGCCACTTGCCGACATATGACCAATTTACCCCAGAAAAAACCTAACGACGGCAGCGCTCATTGGCGAAGGCACCGTTGGATCGCAATCTGGCCACAAACTCTACGCACGGTACACTGGCTGCTACTATAACTACTCAGGTCGGTGCTCACCGTTTAATGCCATAGAGTTCACCATTTTACAGTTTTACGGGATAAGATTCAGCGTTTTACGGAGTACGGAAGGCCGACCGATGCGCCCGCCCATCAGACCCGGCAAACGTCCAGCCAACCCGGTCAATTTCAGAATGTACGAAAACAACAATATACGTCCTACGGAGCAACAGCATACAACCAACAGAGTTGTAGGAGGTCAGAACGGTCTCACGGGCTGTGCGTACGCACGCACTCATAGCGGTGTTATCGGGGTTACGCTCAAAAACATCAAAACTTCACGTTTTGCTTATGTCAATGGCCACATTTCACTCAACCATTTCACGAGACAGGAATGACGATGCGATGATGCGGGCCTGCTCTTACCACTCGCCCTACTCGCGCAAGCCGCTGATCAAATAAGTATGTTCGTTGTTGGTGCTGCTGTTGCTACGGTTAATCCAAACCGGGATTCTCACATCAAATGACACACTGCCGGTACCTTCAGCTAAAGTACGCTGTGCTGTTATCTTTCGTTTGCAAGTTGAGAGAAGACAAGTGGCCATAAACGGGTATACCGGTGCCTTTGAGGCGGAAATCAGGTACACTTGTCTTTTAGTGGCCACAACAAACCCAGGACAGTCATCTTATTGGCCAACACCGAGGAAAGGGCGCTTTGTTCTACAAATATGTGGGAATCGGAATAACGCAACAAGTCACACAACGCCCTGCTGACGAACACCGACGAGACAAAACAAGAGCGACGGCTTGGGTCGTCGCGTGGGCGCCGCCGCCAGCCTCTCCGACGGCCAAGGCTAGGAAACCATCACCCTCAGCGTCTCTTTGGCGGACGGAGGGAGCATCAAAACGCCGGGCGGGGAGGAGCGACGGCGATGAAGCTATCGAACTCTTGAGCGCATATTCGCGTTGTTGGCTCGTCGGTTTTCGTGCGGCTTGGCCGAGCGAGCTGGTTGAAAAGTTGGGATTGCGGCCGCCATGATCTTTTTGGGGGCGTCGCCAGTATACGATGTTCTATGGTCTGTAGGCGTGGGCGTGGCTATTGCCTCGGTCGCCTCTCGTTGAGGTTCGCGCTTCATCGCCTCGATCGTGGTCGTCCACGAGATTCCCCCCCCCCCCTAAAGTATTTCAAGACTTTTAATGCTTTTCGTTCAACTCAAACTTCAATTGCCCCGAAATCGGAATATTAAATGTTGCGTGTTTTGACCAATCAAATCCAAACTATATTTCACGATTTTTCAACAATTTTTTTAATCGTTTTAATCGTTAAATCTGGCCCTTAGCCCTGTGACCGACCGGCGTCTAGACGACATATACTTTTTCAACTATGCAACATAAGGTGTGACTGACTCGTGTGTTTTTGAGTAAGCCGCCTTTTCCACCCATTTTTTCCCACCCATCGACATCCGGCACACCCAGTGTCCAAGTCGATTTGTCATTATGCTAGATAGACGAAAAAAAGCTTTGTGCTCGTAGTCACAAACTTCGAGACAGACTTCTACATTACCAGCGCTTAAGGCAAGCTACCAGGCGCATACGGCATACCCATGCATGTGGCGTCCAGGCTGTTTCCTGGAGCATGGCGGCGGGACTCTTGACATTATGAAAACCGCCAGTTTACACATGCCATCATTCGTGAACCTCTGTCCGCCTCGCATTATACAAATGGTATTAATTAATTGTATTTTCATTCTTGAGCAAACATACAGGCTGGTTCACGTGAAAAAAACAGATCCTCTCCCCGGCGAATACCGCTCGCAATATCCAGTCAAATTATTTGGTGTCATACTGACCCCCATGACCAATGGAAGAGGGTGACATGGCCAGTTTTTTTCAACGGCCTCGGGCTGTCTCTAGGAGTAAACTCGTATCGACCAGTGACAGGCCTTCAGTATTTTCCAAGATATTCAGGCTTTTTGCAAGCGGAGGCGAGAAAAAAAAATGCTCCGCGTTTTGCACGAACCGGTTGGAGGTACTCTGTAGAAATTTCCGCGCAAAAATTCGAAGATCTGGCCTGCCTATGTTCAACATTAAGGCCATTTCTTACAGTCGGATTCCGCCAGTTGAAAACGGCCCTTCTCGACTGGACTTTTCTTCGACTGGATTCGTCTGGTCCTTCTTCTTACCGTCAATCGAGTCGATTTTATAGTTTTTGTGTTCTTCCTAGAGGCTGTTGGTGTGAGGGAGTACTGCTGTGCTGTTGTATGGCAGTCGAAAATCGGTTGGCAGCTCTGCGCTTCGCGCGTTACCCGCGAGCAACGCGTGCTTCACGCGCGACGAATCCTCGTCCAGGCGCGTTGGTGGCGTTGCACATTAGCCCAAAGCCGCCAAATCTACGTTTGTGGCGTTGCACTCAGCCGAGAGCCGCCAAAGCTACAGCAGGCGTAGCCGCTGTTGGCAAAATGGCATCGATACCGCGCGCTGCTGTCGTCGTGTGATACAGGCTGCTGGCGAGCGGAGCTAGGAATGCGCCACGCTGACTTGCGGCGCTGTTGTATGATACTGCTGTGGTACGTGGTATGGGTGTGTGGCTGTGTGCTTTGTGGTGGGATGAGCGATGCGATGGGTTAAAAAAACACGTGCAAAACTTTTTCGACTGAGTTTTTCGACTGGCAGATCCAGTCGAAAAAGTCATTTTTTTCGACTGGATCCCCCATTTGGAAAACTCAGTCGAAAACGCTCTTTTTCGTTGAGTGGAGAACGCTCTTTTTCGACTGCGGAAGGAAGCCCGATTTGGGCTTCAGCCAAATAAGGCCGTTTTCGAGACACAAATCCGACTGTGTAAAAAAATGGCCCAAGCAGAATCTGGCGAAAAAACTGGATCCTACACTAAAACCAATTTGAAGTAAATAACGTGTCTTATTCATTTTTACGAACGAAAGGCCAAATGTCCACGCCGTTTTTGAGAGGTAGACCCTGAAGTTTTGCATACGTGTTCTACATCCCATCCCGAGGCCTGACCTACGGGGGGTTTCCATTTTTTTTTGTAGCGCCGAAAAAAATGGTCTAAGGTAGGCCAACTTTTCCAAAAAACCTTGGCTGACGAAAAATCAGTCGGAAAAAAAAACTACAGGTGAGGCCTTCGCAAGGGTACATAGAAGACGTGCAAAAATTTCAAGGTCTGAATAAAAAAAACGGCGTGGACATTCGCCGGGGAGTAAAATTTTCCTTTTACGTCAACCAACCTGTAGCGCGTGGCGAATGCCGCCCGCGGAGCGAAGCGCCTTGTACAACTTACCTAGCATTCGATCCAAGGGTACCGCTGTAACATACTGCGAATGTAGCAACATAACGTCACGGGGACAGGCGTACAAGCACCTTAAATGCGAGTGGAACCCGCACATATGTCGCGAAAACATCAGCACCGCAGCACCCATACCTGCTCTATGTCTACCGAGCCTTGATCCTGGGAAGGAACCCCGAACTTGATTGTTCCTAGAACTTCCTCCCCCGGCAAAAACGTGTTGCGTTGCAATCTGCAGGTCACCATGCAGCGATCTCGAAAGTTCTGCTGTTGCTGGCGCGGTGCATCCGCCCGGTGCTTTGCGGTGTTATTCATACTGAGCACCTCCCACGCCCAGGGCAAATGCCGTCCCCTGTGTGTGTGCTCGCTGGGCGCTGCTGTGTGTCAAGTTGCAATGGTTTGTGTCGCTGCTGTTCTGCTGTTTGCTGTTTGTTGCCCAGCTGGTGTTGCATTGAAGGGTCTCACGATTATTTCGGAGGCGTTTTTATGGATACTACGTTTCACGTTTTCGGTTTCGTGTTTCGTCGTTTCTATCCGTTGCACTCTGAGCCTCTGTGCCACAGCAGCAAAGCTGCAAAGATACCCGGAAACGGCAGTTTTGGGCGGCGTCAATCAATCTGTCTAGGAACACTCACACTAAAAGTATTAGACTATATTGAGACCGCCGTCCATCGCATGCCTAAAAATTATGACATCGCCTTCGACGTCCCGTCCTACGAATATTATAATATCATGTGACCTGCTGTCATGCTATCCTCATGCTGCCGACTGACGAAGAAACGAATGAATGGTAAACCAAGATCTCATCTGCTGGTTGGGCCGATCGTTTCACAAGGAGGAGGGGAAGAGGCGTGCCCGTGCTCAATTCGTACTTGTACGGGTTTAAAGAATTGAATGCATGGATGGGGTGGTGATGATGTCGATGTCGATGGTACTTCGACGAGGAGACTACCCTGGGCACTCCTTGTTTTTGGGCGTTCATGGCACTGTCGTGAAGGCCGCACGCGGTACTTTCGCGGGATTTCATGGGCTTCCGTGGCACTTCATCGCCTTCATGAGCTTCCATGACTCTTCCTTGTGGCCTACGAGTACAATACGACCCCTTTGTGAGAGGTACCGGCATGTGGTTCATGAACGTGTTCACGAAACCGACTGGCCATTTTTCATCAGAAAAAGTTTGCTGTGGACATGACGCCCTGACTGCCATGGGCTGCCATGTGTCACTGCCATGAGGTACGACACGATGACACAAAGTGACATGGAACTGCCATGATAACGTGCCATTAGATTACATGAGATTCCGTGATGAGGTGCCATTGGACGTCATGAAAGTGCCATCAAAAATGCCATGACGATGAACCGTCTCATGAGCCTGAGGGCATACCCATCATGGCAATAGATCTAAATTCCATGGCGTAATCCCACGCAAAAACTGCCGTGGCACCTGTCAACGGCAGGCAGTGTACGGCACTGCCATGTCTCTACAGCCGTGCCGCCATGGCACTAACATGACAGCTCGTACTCCCCTGCATAATCTTCCTGAGGCAATTCATGCTCCCATGGCAATTACAACGCAGTGCCATCCACGTTCATGAACGTTCATGAGCGTTCGTTCGTGAACGTTTATGTCACTTCCTCCATGGGACTACCATATTGGACCTAACTGCTTCCATAGGATGCCACGAGGTACCATGAGGCACCACGAAAGTGCAAAGAACTGCCATGACATTCCATGCCGTCGACCTTACGACAGCCCAATGGCATGCTCATTGCTCGGCATGGCAGTCCCCCTTCGCAATCATTTAAGAGTACCACACGGAGCTGGCATCGTGGGACTGCGATGACCTGCCGCCACCACCATAAAAATTTAAGATAGTGTGCATTCGTGACGTCAAGCGCCAAGAGTGCCATCAGTCGATACATACAGTCGGCCTGCATCACCAAAGGAAGGGGATCGGCGGGATGGTTACACCGAAATACATGCTTCTTTGAGTTCGGGTGGGAAAATGTATCGACTTTTTACCAGTACACTACATACAGTACTATGCTGTGCCAGGTAGTCCAAACGGGCTACGTATGACCAGCTCCTCAAGCGGTTAGGAGCCTCGGAAAAAAAAGTGGCGCACCTCTACCGCCGTAGCATGCGTCGGTAGACACGTGCTACGATAGAGGTAGCGTAAGGTTATAGGGCGGGGACACGGGGACACAGAGTGCCCCCTGCAGGTCTGCCAATTAAGCAGGTCCTCGGAGAGTACTCACTTTCTTCGCCTTCGTAGAGACGTAGGTTTATTCGATTCCACCAGAGCCCCGGATAGCTTCTGAGATCAGAGGCACGTGCCTCCGATGTATTTCCTAACTTTCTCGAATACCAAACGCCAACCTTATCATACGAAACCCATCCAAATGGTCTCAAGTACGGAAAATTGTAGGCCTTTCGAGGCCGTATCTTAACAGTAGCACTTTTTGGGCTAGAACATTTTTTTTTTTTCTGAATGACAGCAGTGCGTGCGCCTTAACCCAAAATGGTCGGAATTTCAGTTTTTTTTCATTGTTTGCAGTTTTTTTTAGGGCCACCTATAGTATAGGCCACGGGATTGTCCATCGAGTTGCACTTTTCGTTTTTTCGCAAAAATCAGTTTTTGGGCGGGGTAAAGACGCGTGCTACGATATAGGTGCACACCACTTTTTTTTTTCTGGAGTTCCTCACCTTAGGAGCCTTAAGACATGTCCTTCTTAACCCAAAAAGTGATCTGGAGAAAAAGTCAAACCGTTTTTTGATCCCGGACGAAAAAACCCCATGGTCCAGGTATACAACGAGATAATGATGAACAAAAATTGTCGTATTTTTTTATTTCCCGACGATTTTGGTTTAAGGAGACCCGTCGTCCAGAAACCATTTTCGCCCAAAAAAGGTATTCCTCTATCGTAGCTTGCGTCAAAAAATGTCCCGAAATTAGGAACCCCAGATAAAAAAGGATGCATCTCTGCCGGAGCATGCGCCGGTGTACTGAGCCACAACGACGCGCACGATTGAACCTAACATCGGACTGATTCTACGATACCCCCCCCCCAAAAAAAACAGCGATTTTCTTTAACTAACGAAGGATTCACGACAGCTCTGCACGAGGAAGAATGGTATGAAAACGTAACAGTCATATATTTTCTTTGTTTGCAAAGGAGTATCGAACGATGACCGCCGGGATGGCAAGGGTCACCGTGTTTCAGGAGATACGGCCGGGGGCTGGTTTCAAAACAGGCGGCTTCGTTAGAGAAAAGTTGGGGGGGGCTACCGTAGTAAGACACATCGGCACTCCAAAAATGAGGATACGTTAACTTCTATCAACACCGTAGCCCTGATACGTGTGAGCATCCACGATTGCTTTGCCTTGCGGACGCGTGCTACGACGATAGAAAGGTACCATAGCGCACATTTTTGGCAAAATTAAGTGTTTTGTGTGAATGGCCGGTCCGGGCTCATTTCTTTTTCACATTCTACTTCCAAGTGTTTTGTCCCCATGTCGGGAGTGCGGTGCTAAAAGGGCGAATTAACCCAAAATTGTTGGAATAACGTCGTTTTTTTTCTTGTTTTGCAATATGATTTTTTGTTTACACCTAGACCATGGATTTGGTCATCAGGCTGCACTTAACCCCCTTCACAACCCCCGAACCCCTCCCCATACTACTGTCAAGTAATTTGTTCCCAAAAACGGTTTTCCAGTTCTAAAGGCGTTAACCACTCTGGGGCTTGGTTATATATTGATTATAGTGCAGGGAATAATTGACCAATAAAAATTGACGATCTAACGTTTACAGCATCGACCACTCGGAAGGTACGCGAGCTGCTTGGATATTATTGGTGATATATCTCGCGTACCGCAATAACACAATATATGATGCACGAAAATACGACCCTGTTCGTACCGCCGATCGAGGGGAGACGGTCCGACAGCATCGTACTTGTGTCGTGTCTTTGGCCGCTAATGCCCGGTGTTCAGAAGGTTTAAAAAAACAAATTCAGTTTACCTAAAATCAAAAAGGTTAAAAAAATCGGTTTACCTAAGATCATTTATTTTTGAGGTGAGCTTCTCAAGGGCGGCGCCCTCAGAAAAAAGCAAACAAACGGGGCACGTTTACCGTGGCATGTGTCTGCATTCCCAACACGACCCCTTAATGGTTGCGAAACCCACAGCCACCCCACGGTACGTGTGCAGCGGAAGTCTCTTCTGAGCTCCTAAGATGAGGAGAAGCATCAATACCCCAACCGAAGCATGACTTCGAAGGCATTCGTTCGACCAATCCAAACAACACTTATACTGTCCTACTTTTTTTTTTCTCAAAAATAGTATCTGACTAACCGGTAGTTCTACCATGGTTGAGGATCTCAACCGGCCAGATTTGATTGGCCTAAAATGTGCAGCCCCTACCGTGGGGTGGTTCCCCGCGTACCCTACGAAGCCCGAACTACCGCGCGATCACTAGCTGTAAGACGGTCCGCCCCCCCGCTGTCACTATGTCCCAGTCCGTTTTACGCTGATCATACCGACAAACACGAACAGCATTCAGATCGCTCGTAAGGTGTGTGGGTCATAATCCGACGCCGTTTTGCATTCTTTTTTTTTACACATCTTGGTGGCGGCATACGCGAACAACAGTGTGCGGGCCGCAGGGCGTGCAAACGTGATAGTCCGACGTTGGTTAGAACATCGAAGGGTGTGTGTACGTCATAGTCCGATGGTGCGGTGATAACGGTTCGTAGCAGCCGTGGTTGCGTCAGCATTCGGGCCACGCGGCCGAATGGCTCCGTTGCAAGGGTGCTGAGTGATTGCCTCCGCCGTCACTGAAATCGCAGCTATATTTTGAAAAAATTATGTCTCACATTAAAGTAGGAGCCCCAATTTAAGAGCGCCCGGGATAAGATCATTCGGGACTCAAGAGCGGTCAAAAACCGGCATGTTCCGCCTGTACTAAAAGCTATATATTTCCCACTACAGATAAAAGCAATGTAGCAATGTGTAGTTAACAGCGATTGTTTCCGCTTGCCACGGGGCGCTCTTAAAGCGGGGTACCCACTGTACCGGTGCCGTCAACCACCAATAATAACGAAATAAAGCGAGACAACAAAAGAAATCCCAATGTTCGGGTCCCCCCAGCATGTGCACATCTACGTCATAGTCCGCTAGCAGGGATACCGGTAGCGGCGACGATTGCGCTTGCAGTTCCAAGTCTTCCAGACGGCCCTTCATAACCTGCAAACTCTGCCTTTTTAAAGGCCGCGCCGCCTGTGGTTCTGGGCCTGTCGCCTACGTCTCCACCGAAACTATGCATAGCGCTCTTCGTTTTCTTCGCCTTGGCTCTCATCATAGCCCTAGCGTCTGAAGGCAGGACGTCGAGGCCCGGTAGTCTCTTGATGCTGTAGCCAGGAATCTGACCGGACAGTGAAAAAGAGGGGGGGGTGAGAAACTTGATTGATTGCGAAATCAATAAAAAAAGGGGATGCGTTGGATTAGCAACTTCCGCATGTATAAGGAGAAGAGAGGAGGGAAAAGGAGAAGAGAGGAGAAGAGAGGCTCAGGTTCTGGGTTGGTTGGCAACAGACTAAGCTATGAACTCGTCTGAGCTGGTCCACGCGCCGGGCAGATCATGATGTTAGTTCACCTAGACCCTACATTTTCCGGTATGACACATGTGACAGATCATGATCTATAGACTAAGCTACTCGTGGACTCGCCTGGGCTGGTCAGTGATGCTTTGCCGGGTTACATGCGCGGTGACTCATGTTTTTTCTATTATTTTTTCAAGTTTTAGATAGTTTTTTGGTCCCCTTTCCGCCCCCCCCCCCCGCCCCCCCCCCTTTTCAGGTTCAGACATTCCCGGGGTTTCAAGCGAACCACACCCCCACGCCGATGGGGAAACTTGAAAAACCCAAAGCACACACGACGCGTGCTACGATAGAGGTGCACCACTTTTTTTCAACACTACCCCTCAATTTGGGAGCTTAAGACCTCTCACTCCCAAAAAAACTGATTTGGAGAAAAACAAAACTGCTATCCACCGGACGAAACCCCCCCCATGGCCTAGGTACACAACGAGAATCAGACAAAATAAATATCGTTTTTTTTTTCCCCGACAATTAGCCCCGTCATGTTCAGAAACCATTTTCGCCAAAAAAAGGTATACCTCTATATTGTAGCATGCATCACACATTTTCGTAAAACACAAACGGGTATTCCAGTGGGAATGTATTTTGTATAATTGTCTTACTGAGAAGCCCCGTCGGTCAGAAACAAACAGGCCAAAAAGAGGTACTGTACCTTTATCGCAGCAAGAATCAGCGTATTTTTTTCTAAGTGGGATCTGCGCTGCGCGTTAGACCTTGGACAGCACACCGTAACCGCAGGTATAGCGCACAGAAACGCCGGCTGGGGTTGCGCGGACGAGTGAATGCCCCCGGAGTCGTATTTCGGGTGAGGCATTGAGCTCCTCATGTTAGGATCCCAGAAACTCATGCTGCACCTCCAGCATGGGTTGGCCATGTAAGGCCGTTTGGGTTGTTAGTTGCGTAATTATCTTATTGAAGAACCCCGGGAATCAGGAAAAAAAATGGTAAAAAAGAGATACTACAGCAGTGTACCTGTGTCGTACCACCATCGGCGTATGGTTCCTAAGTGGGTGGTTTCAAAGCGGGGGTTGCACTACACGTTTTTAGACCTTGCACGCGTAACCCGACTAACAAGGCCATGGCCTTGGGACACGATGAGTAATACTGTCAAGCAAGCGCAGGGGGTATTTCAGCGGTATCGAGTGGCTTAGTTGGTCGAATTGATCTATTTGATCCAATCGTTCGAATATAGATCTAGTTGATCTAAGTGATCTAAGTGGTCTTATTGGTCCAATTGATCTTATTTAATTGATCTAGTTGATCTAATTGATCTGATTGGTGTAGTTGATCTTATTGGTATCATTGATCTAATTGATCTAATTGTGCTAATTGATCTAAGAAACCAAAGTGATCTAATTGCCCTGATTAATCTAATCAATGTGATCGATCTAGTTGATTTAATTGATCTATTTCAGGAGCCCAGTTATCCCGAAGATTATGGCCAGAAAAAGGTACTGTACCCCTCTATCAGAGCATGCGTCACAGCCACAGCCAGTCGATCGTTCATAATGTGGCGGCGCACCACGCGATCTCACATGATCTCGAACCTCCAGCAACCTTTGCTCGGGCACAAACACCGTCCGGTTGTCATTCCTCACGGCGTTCGAACCCAGGGACCCGGACCTTTGCAGATCCTTTCGCTCCCATCGCGGATCCTTTCGCTCCCGCTGCGGATCTTTTTGCTCTCGGAGCGGGTCCTTTCGCCGCCCTTGCTGCTGCGATGTGGGTGTCGCAGGAGGCGGTGGAGCGCTCTCATTGACGCTAAGTGAGTCTAGACGGAGCGCCGCCTCGAGCCGCGCGCCTTGCTCCGGACCGATCAGGGTGCCCGCTAGGTTAAGCCGCGCTAGGTTTATTAGTGTGAGCAGGACCTTTGGGATCTACAGCAAAGAGAGAGAGAGAGAGGCAAGGTTTTTTTTATGTAGGGCGGATGCCGGGCAGTCAGTCATCTAACTCGACACAAACGTAAAAAAACAAGACTTAACCTACCGTTACAAAAAAATAGTAGTAATGTAGTGCGTCGTCTCCCGTTCCGATGTGGAAAATTAACTTGAATTTAGTATAACCCCCCTTGTCTGGTTTTAGTAACAAAAAAGTGTGCCCGACGGGGATTCGATTTTTTTGCTTTTGTTTTTTTTGTGTGCTTTTTTTTTCTCTTCGAAAGAGATGCTATCGTTTTACGCTTCGATCAAATAGTTTAATTTTGGATCTACTAGGTGGTGCAAAAAGCAAGACATTATCCCGGCACAACTGTTTTCAGCCGAGTCTTGGGGGATTTTTTTTGTACGAAACGATGAAATGGGCGCCTTCACGGCTTTTGCCGCCACGAGTTCCCCCACGGGAACTTTTTTGTGATCCGCCACCCCACCCGAAACGAGTATTTTTTTGTTGTTACCTCAGGTCCAAGAGGGTTCCCCTCGAGATCGAGATCGAGCAGGGACCGCATGTACTTGAGGTCATCGGGAAGGCTCTCGATAGTGTTTCCCCTCAAGTCGAGCACCTCCAAAGCCCTCAGCTCGGGCACGCAGCCAGGAAGCCTTGTGAGCTGGTTGCCGGCCAAGCGCAGCTCTCGGAGGCTTCTGATCATCCATGCGGTGGCAAGGCGTGGGTATCGGTTTTGAGGCGATGCGTCGGAAGAGGAAGAGCGAGAAAACAATTCGCGTAGACGGTGTTTTGGTTCCCGACAGACCCGGTTGCTGTGACATGGGCAACAGCTCTACCAGCGTTTTGTTGTACTGCACGGAGGCATGCTGTGGCGCAGGTGCAGCCCACGTTTTTTGGGGCTCTCGCAATTTGGGGGCTCTTTACCTTACCCGCAAAAATCTACGCTTAGTCCGACAAACTATCCCACGGACTAGATATCAATATTGTAACCGAGACATCGGTAGGGGAGGGGACGCGTGCTACGATAGAGGTATACCTTTTTTTGGCGAAAATGGTTCCTGAACATGACCCAAAATCGTCGGAAATACGCCCCATTAATTTTGGAGAATTCTCGTCGTATACCTGGAACATGGGATTTTTCATCGGGGTAGCAGTTCTGTTTTTCTCCAAGTCAGTTTTTGGGTTAGAAAGACATGTCTTAACCTCCTCCAGTGAGGGGTAGTATTAAGAAAAGAAGTAGTGTGCACCTCTATCGCAGCAACGGTCAGGAGGGGGTACCCCTTTTTTTTTCACGACCGGGTTTGAGCTACTCGCAGGAGCGATTCTGTGCCTCCTTGGCGAAAACACTCCAGGCAACGTGCTGGGGGCGGCGAGACTAACCACTCCATTCCGGATTCATGTCGCGAACACTAACGCGGCAACAAGGATTAAGACCGCAAAGGGCCGCAAAGGAGCAGGGGGGGGGGGGGGTCACTCGCGCGAGTGACTCCGAGCTATCCCTATCGTCAATTCTCTTCACTTTTTTCAAAATCTAACGGTGACGAGGGCCTTACAGAACGTACGTAGCACCACCCCACCGCTCGAACACCCCCCTCCAATCCCCCCCCTGGACCCCCCCCCCCGCCTAACCCCGTCTACCCTAACCCCCTCAGAAGCGTGCTACGATAGAGGTGCACCACTTTTTTTTTTTCTAATACTACCCCTCGATTTAGGAGCTTAAGATCTCTCCCAAAAACTGAATTGGAGAAAAGCAAAACTTGCTACCGGATGAAAAATACCATGGCCCAGGTAAGCAACGAGAAAAAAAATCATGCAAAATATATATTGCTATTTCCGACGTTTTCGGGTTAAGGAGCACCGTCATTCAGAAACCATTTCAGACGAAAATTGCTTTCTCTATCGTAGCACGCGTCCCCCCCCCCCCCCCCCCCGGCCCCGCCTCCGCCCCCCCCGCGAACGAACCTGCACATCGCCAGCTCTCTCGGGAGCGCACTGAGCCAGTTTTTCTCCGCAAATACCTGCTCCAGATTAGGCAGCAGACCCAACTCTCCAGGCAACCTGCTTGATCGCGGACGGGCATCCTATGGTTAGGTAAAGAAATTCGGTAGAAATACACAGAGGAAGATTTTTCGCCTATAAGAAGCGGTGCTCACGGTTCGGGCGCCATATTAAATACCATACACATGGTACGGGAGAGGAGTACCAGGTGCACGCTGTTCCTTCTGAGGCTCCGGGCAAAACAAACAAAACAAAATAACTACTCTGTAACCTACAATTTTTTTTTCTTTTTTTTTCTCTCGTCTTGAGAAAATTGAAAGCACAACCCGGTTTCTATTTTTGAAGAAATCCCATGGCCTAGGTAATACCAAAAAAAAAATCATACGCATGCCAAAAGAAAACAGCAAGAAAATATCATTCCAACGATTTTTTGGGGTTATGAAGGATTCGCCATCCATTCGGAAGATATTCTATAGCCCAAATGACCAAGGCTGCGGCAATAGCAGGGGGGATGTTGCGACGGTGTTATCATGATGTTATGATATACCCCCATTTTTCACCGCCTGGTTTGAGCCACTCGCACGAGTGACTCTGTACACATACCTCACTGACAAGTTTGATTTTTTTACGGGCGATTCGTTTGGCGCAGCGTAGCTTACTCCATTCCACTGCGGATGCATCACATCTCATGAGTTTAACAGCACGAAAGTATAAGGCCGAAAAGGATCAGGAGGGGGGGGTCACTCGCGCGAATGACTCCGAGTGCCCGCAAAAAAAGCAAGGTTTTCCACGAGCCAGGTTTCGTCAGGGGAACCCGCCCCGACCCGCGAGATTTCAATACATCCCGACCCGTCCCGACCCGTCCCGTCCCGTCCCGGGATATTCCAAACACCTCCTGACCCGAGCCCCCACCGAACCGCGAGATTTTGATAATCGCCTGACGTGATCGGCGGGTTGGGTCATGACCCGTGGAAATGCCTGAAAAAAAAAAGTGAGCCCCCTACTTTTTTTTTTGGCGGTCACCAGGATGGTTATCGAGCTAGATCATATTGTGCGGGGTAGAGAACCCTAACTCCGAACAAGGGGAATGATCGCATCACGCAGTGTGAATATGGTAAGGCACCCACGAGGCAGTTACAGTGATACCCATTACTGTCTCTGGAGTGGCTACACCAGAAAAAAAAGTATAACTCATTGACGCTGCCATCCACAAACAAGAAAGCAGGCAAAAGGTGCCGAAGTCCGTCTTGCTAGCGGTTCTTGGAAGGATGCAGTTCACCCTTCCCGCGACTCGCCGAACACCTCACGGCGCTTGGCGCTTGGCGCAAACAATGTCTTCCTGGTTGGTGAAAACTCGACGTGCTCCGTCCCAGCATAGTAGGGATGCGACGGTCTATGGTCATACGGCAACGGCCACGCACAAACTCAGTATACCCCCCCCACACACACACACCGTATCCACAGTGCTACCGTAATCTCTATCGTAGCACGCGGCAAATAGTTGCTGGGGTTGAGTCGTGGCAATAAAATAGTAAATGGAGCGTCTACGCCAGGACCATGGCTACGGTGAGGGGGGAGGGCACCCCCATTTTCGGGACCGGGTTTTCACCACTCGCGCGAGTGGCTCTTTCAAATACCTCACGGAGACAAACATAGTTTTAGGTCATCCTTAACCCCTTTACAACTGGAAACCCGTTTTTGGGGACAAAAATACGTGGATTTAGTGTAAGGAGGGGATCGGGGGCTCTAAAGGGGTTAAGGCGCGTTTGTATGCAGCTTATCGCTATGTTGTGGATTCACCTACCGCGAACTTTAGCCGCGCGAAAGCTCAAGACCGCGAAGGAACAGCGGGGTCGCTTTGCGGGAGTGACACCGAGCCACCGCGAAGACAAGGCCCCCAAAAGTGACCACCCTACTGTGCTTCGTGCTGGCGGGCGCCTGCTGTAGCACGGCAGTCGCAAAGTAGATGTTCTGTCGTCCGTTCGACTCGCGAAAACGCGTTTTTCGGTGCCACGGTGAGAGCACTCTCCGCAGGAGCCTAAAGTACACGCTCCAACATCTCCTGGTTTTTGGTGAGAAACGAGACTCCGTCGAGATGTGTACGTCCGAGATCGGTCCCTTCTCTAGTTGAAAAAAACTTGCAAACGAAAACACGGCAGTCAAAAGGAGATACACGGAAGATGGGAAGATGCTCGGGGGACTCCCTCCCTCGAAGTTTGCGCGACGGCGCACGTCTCACAGAATCCTTCAAATGACACACGCTACGTACACACGCTACGTACGTTAGGAGTGTACCCTTTTCTGTCTAAGGCTCTTCGCTTGAGAAGCTATGTGCCTTCTGAGAGGTGAAAAAAAAAAAATGAGAAAAATGAAAGCGTTCAACCCGATGAACGATATCATGTCCTACAGTGGCAGTAGTAGGTACAAAAAAGGAAGAAAAGAAAGAGAGAAAAAAAAAAACGATTTTCCGGCGATTTGGGGTTAAGGAATCCCGATATTCCGGAAACTGTTTTGACCAAAAACAGAAAAGAAAAAGAAAATGCTACCTCTATCGAAGCAGGCGTAAAAAAAAAAAACGTTTTTTGCTGACGAGCCGTGGTGCGGTAGAGAGGATGTGTGGGCTACCGTGACCCCGCAGGCCTTACCCCGCACGCCTTCCGACTGGTGAAAAACTGCCCGATATACAGTACTTGGAATTCCACGTATACTGTATGATTGCGTTATGTGGGCACCCCGATTTAAGGGCAAGTGGGCACCCCGATTTAAGGGTAAGTGGATACCCCGATTTAAGGGCAAGTGGGTACCCCGATTTAAGGGCAAGTGGGTACCCCGATTTAAGGGCAAGTGGGTACCTCAACTTAAGGGCAAGTGGGTACCCCGATTCAAGGGCAAGTGGGTACCCCGATTTAAGGGCAAAAAAAAGTGGGTACCCCGATTTAAGGGCAAGTGGGTACCCCGATTTAAGGGCAATGTGTGGGTACGAGCATTCGAGGGTTAAGAGGGGTCAGCCCGGCATGTCCGGCCACACTAAATGCTATGTATTTCCACTCGCAGATAAGAGCACTTTGTAGTGAAGACACGCATGTTTCGGCTCGTCACCGGGCGCTCTTAAATCGGGATACCTACTGTATTATTGTGCTTTTTACAGTAAGACACGGCGAGATAACAGACACAGGTCGCCCTGTTGCAGGTCTCTCCGCTAAGCAGGTTTCCACGTCGTTCGCTCGCTGGTCTTAGAGAAGCTCTGTGCACTAACTTCCACTAGTCACGGATGAACTGAACGACACACACGGATGGTGCAAGATCACCGTCATCCCCTTTTTCCTACACGCAGGCCTTCAAAGGCATGTGGAACCCTCACTACCCCGTATCCACAGCCTAGAAGATGATCTGAACGACATGCACATGCACGGATGGTGCAACATCACCATCCCTGTTTCCTGTACGCACACGCCTTCAAAGCTTCAAAGGCATGTGAAACCCTTTTTATCCCACATCCACATCCTACCAGGTATATCCTACGCCTTGCCAGGCTCCCAGAGCGATACGATAACACTTGACATCCGACAATGTGCAGTATATATGAGATTCAACGTTGATCACTCGTAACGTCCCCTAAATAAGAAAGCCTCGGAAACAAAAGGAAACCCGTCTGTGTACAGAGCTTAACTCCCTTCTATGTCTACTTTCCTCTTGAGCTTTATCTACCGTACCATTATTGTTGTCCTTTGCTCTCTCCTTCCCAATTCGGGCTATTTACCTTGTATGATTACGTTTATGATACAATTATTTAGTCGTCTGGGTTGGTCACCGTGTCCGCCACCAAAGGCAGGTTTCTCAAACAACTGGAGACATGTCAAGTGTTTTGTTTTGCTCATCCCATCCATTATCTTCGCACTTTGGTTTCTCCTTCCCCCTCCCTAGACGTAACTCAGATCCCGGGATATTAAGCAGGCTCTTCTCCCCCCCCCCCCCCCCCCCCCGGGGTTACTAAGCAGGCTCTCCCCCCCCCCCCCCCCCGGGGTTACTAAGCAGGCTCTCCCCCCCCCCCCCGACTACGGTGCGCGCCCTTCTTTTTTATCGCGAGAAGACTCCAGCTAACTCCGCCCTCGTCGTCTCGCATTGAATTGCGCCCATACTGCCGGTCGAACAGTGCTACCCCTATCCATACAGAGAGATGGCGAAAAATCGCTTGGCACGGCTGGAACTCCCTTACAGTAACTCTCTTTATGGCAAATATGTCCCCAGTAGTGCCGGTGCCCTGTATAGTGCCGGTTCCCTGAATAGTGCCGGCGTACTGAATAGTGCCGGTGTACTGAATAATGCCGGTGTGCTGAATAGTGCCGGTTCCCTGAATAGTGCAGGTGCTCTGAGTAGTGCGGGTGCCCTGAATAGTGCCGGTGCCCTGAATTAGCGCAAGTGCCCTGAATAGTGCCGGTGTACTCAATAGTGCCGGTGCTCTGAACAGCACCGATGCCCTGAATAGCGCCGGTGCCCTGAATAGTGCCGGTGCCCTGAACAGTGCCGGTGTCTTGGGCTGGCACACACCGGCACCATTGGGAGCGTCCCCCCACTGTACGCCTTTAGGGCAAAATATAGAGCTCTTCTTGTGTACCACCTCAGAAAAACTGAGTGCCCCCCCCCCTCTTATCATCTTGGCAGGATGCAGCTCACCCTTTCGTGCGACTCGCCGAATACCCCACGGCGCGTCGCGCTTGGTGCACGCAGTGATGTCTGCCTCGTCGGTGAACACCCGACGTGCCCCGTCCCAGCATATTAGGGATGCAAGGAGGGTCAATAGCCTCAAGGCTACGGCCGTGCATTAAATGAGCACCCCCTCCCCTCCCCACCCCCTGCCATCGTGCTGATAATAATATCATGGTTCTGGTTACCACCCCTGACATATGTCCGTCCGTCTGTCTGCCGCACTGCTCTAGATGGAGGACTCCGTGCCGAGCTGCTTGGCATAGGCGAGTGCTTCATTCACGTTGGCGATCGATTTCTGGCGGCTACACCAACATACATACACTGGTGTAGACCCACGCATAAGAACAACTCTACTGAAAACCTCAGAGACATGTTTTCTGGGAGACAACAAGATATTTTGGATTCTGAAATCACCTCGTGCTCAGCGGCGAGCGCTACACGAACTCCTTTGCAATAGCCTATCCTCAAGGTTTGTTCGAGGTTGGTACCACAACAACGTTTCACACATGGGACATATCACGATCTAGATAATCTAGTTAATCTAAATCATATAGATCATATAGATCATATAGATCATATAGATCATATAGATAGTCTATACCATATAGATCGTAGATATCGTATAGATATCGTATAGATATTATAGATAATCCAGATCAAATAGATCATATAGATCATATAAATAATATAGATCATTTAGATAATCTAGATCATCTAGATCACATAGATCATCTAGATCATCTAGATCATCTAGATCATCTAGATCATATATACTATCTATATCATATAGATAATCTATCACGATCTAGATCATATAGATCGTATAGATCACCTAGATCCTACATCTCCTCTGTCGTCATGGTATATCGTGCAGAATCTACGTAGGGCAGACCCAACTCTCAGGGAACATGTGCTGAATCTTTCAGGACATCCGGCTCTCATCCGGCAACATGATCTATGCATAGATATTTGCAGATCATATAGATCACATTCACAAGAGATCTGCCTGCCCTGAAAGCACACAGATCACTAGTAATTAGTGGGGATCTAGTACGTCCGAGATGGAAGGGAGGTCATTTGTGGGACCTAGTTTTTGCAGCGGCTCGGGGTCCCTCGTGCCAGTGATCCACCCCTATGCCTTTGCGGACTCAAGCTGTCGTGCTGTTTTTTTTTTCGCCGTGTGCGCGAGGTGGCCCCCGTATTCCGTTGGCGGCCTTAAGCTCTCGTGCTGTTTTTTTATTCGCCATATGCGCGAGTGGCCCCCGTATTTCGTTGGCGGTCTTAAGCTCTCGGGCTGTTTTGTCGTTTGCCATATGAAACCGCCAGGGAATGGTTCGCTACGCCGCCTCAAACAAATCACCTACACGTATTTTTGTGTCGTTGAGGTACAAAGTCACCCGTGCGAGTGCGAGTCAACCTCAGTAGTGAAAAAAGGAGGGTACATCCCCCTACCCGGCGGACGTACAAGGTATTACGACAAGTTTAGCTCGATGCGGAAGATACTTTTTCTGCTGCTCGCACCTGCTAATGCGGTTGCGACCGACGCCCAACGTCCGTAGCTGCTTCAATTCTTTGATCTGGGGGGGAAGCGCTTGGATGTCGTTGTTTGTCAACCAAAGCTCTTTCAAGCCGCTCAGTTGCCAGACCTTTGAAGCGCCAAGGGGGAAGACGCCAGTCGCAGAGAGACAGACAGACAGACAGACAGACAGACAGACAGACAGACAGACAGACCAAAACACGTGGGAAAAATGAAAAAAAAACACAGTATTGCTTGCTCTCGGGGGCAAGCCACTAATTTGCCAGATGTTTATATCGCCAAAGGAATTGAACGCTTAAGTGAGAGGGCAACGTTAGGCAACAATTTCATGCATATAAAGGCTAGCAATACACACGTCGGGCAAATCATCGATGATCTATCCTAACTTGATGATCTAGATCTTTCAGGGAAGATGTGTATGACCTGTATCGCCTAGCTCATGTTACCGGGTGGGAGCCGTACGATCTGCACCATCTAGCACATGCTTCCGGGGTTGGATCAGTATTCGCCATGTTCAGATCCCGCACATGTTTTCATAACGGCAGCTATAGGATCTATACGATCTAGATTATCTATGTGATCTAGATCGTGATCTGTCGGAGGTGTTTCGTTTTTCTTTGGCTTTCCTTGATTTTTCTTCTTCTTTCTTGGGCTGTGCTGTTGTTGAGTTGCCTGAGATTAACAGGAACGTTCACGATGAGTTATTTACGCTGAATCTCATGCGGCGCATCGTCCGACGGCAACAAAACAACACATTGATACTAACAGCAGACCCAGGCTACGGCAGGGGTTCACTGTACCTTTGGGGCTTGTCTTTTGCAGCGGCTCGAGGTCACTCGTGCGAGTAGTAACCCCCCCCTCCCCCCCGTTCCTTGCGGCCATAGACCTTCGTGCTGCTTATTTTCCGACGATATGATCCCCAAAATGGAAACGGTTTAGCTACGCTGCGCCAAACCAATTGCTCAACGCGGTGTTCGTCAGCAAGATACAGAAAGTCACTCGGGCGAGTTGCTCACAACCAGCAGTAAAACAAATGGGGTACCCCCCCCTACCGTACCCTTGGTCAAGGCTACGGTATTACTGGGGGGATGTTACGACGGTGTTATGATGGTGTTAAGATATACCCCCATTTTTCACCGCCTGGTTTTCACCACTCGCACGAGTGACTCTGTATTTCACGGGAGAAAAAAGACTTTATTGATACCTGGTAGGCGTTTCGTTGGCACGGCGTTGCTTGCCATTGCCATCGCGGATTTCATACCGAAAGAAAATAAAAGCAGCACGAAAGCTTTCAAGATCGCACAGGAACAGAGGGGTCACTTCGCGCGAGCGGCCCCGAGAGACCGCACAAAAAAAGTTTCCCAAAAATTTCCCCCCCCCTCTCTAGCATAACCTGTGTCCGAAATCAATCGCGAGCGACTCTTGGCCCTTGACGCGTGCTACGATAGATAGCGGCAGACCCTGCAAGGCAAGAGGTAGTTTCTGAACGACGGGGCTCATTAACCTTCCTTGACCCAAAACTGTCGGAACTAACGATTCTTGTTTGTGAATGTGTTGTTTTTCCCCTTGCCTAGAGGCCACGGGGTTTTGTTTTTTTATGTGAGTATTCTAAGAACGTCGGCTGCGTGTTCGACAACGTCAGCGTCGATGCTCATCTTTGCCGAGCTGCGCTCTGCACCGGCCGCTCGTTTTTAGTTAGGTGTCTGTCACGATTCGTCGTTGTTGATGGTAGTATTAAATATTGACAGCAGTAGAAGCAATACACCTGATTGATAGTAGTAAAATATGTAGGGAAGGGAAACAGTAGATACAAAGGAGAAGATGTGGGGAAAGGAAATGGGCAAATGGTTGACGGAAGATACCACTGCTTTATGGTGCGATCATTCGACTTCATATTATTAGGTACTACTGCTGCTTTAAGGAAGTGCTCTAACACGTTTGAGTTTGACGCGCTAAAGCAATGCTACGCTTGCGGATTTTCCAATCCCGCCCCTCCATAACCCGTTGTGCCTGCCGGAAAAACAGGCTGCCACGAAATACTAGACATACCACCTCACGGTTCGGGGCACCCTGCTGAGGGGATAATCTCCCTGGGCTTCCTATTGGCCCACGTGGAGAGGTCCAGCCTGTTCGTCTTTCATGCCGCGGCGGCCGACATTGCACTCCTGCCAGCACCCTGCCCCCGATCTGACACGTTCACAAACCTACAATAGAACGCCTAAAATGTACCTCGGCAGTAATTTTCGATGCTAACTCGAGGGTGGCTAAGTTCACCATTCGACGAGATAAAAAAGGAGATGCTGAAAATCTCTATCCTTGCGATAAACAGGAAAGTGGGGGTAGGGGGAAGGAACGCCTGTTATGTGGTGACCCCGCACGAGTTACGAAAACAAAAGGCCAACAAAACATACGGGTAGACGGGATGAAAAAAACTTGAAAAAAAAAGAAAAAAAACTCACCGCTCGAGGCACCCTGCTGAGGAGAAAGTCTCCCTGCTTCCTATTGGCCCACGTGGAGAGGTCCAGTCTCTTCGTGCTCCGCGCCGCGTTGATTTGAATACGGATTTTTTCTGCTGAATTTGTAGCAGTTCCCGCCGCCGTCCTCCCACCAAGGCCTCGCTTTCCGCCCTTGAGTGCCGCTCTATCCATTTTTTTGCGAGCCAAAAACGGAGGATCTTAGTTTTTTTGCTCTAAGCTTAGTTTTTTGCTTTTTGCCGTCCTATCTAATAGGCACGCTCGAGATAAGAACTGGACGCAGTTTAGCTTTTTTGGTGATTTTTTTTCTTGTATTTCCTTTGTTGCTATGGGCATCCCCACCACCCCGTTGGAGGCGTTATGATTTATAGTGCCTCGGTCGTATCATAGAACGCATTCACGGTTGCAACGTTTTTGCCTCTGGAGATGACACACACACTGCGGCAAAGGCCCACCGTCTTTTTGCCTTCTGAGACTCCTCGCTCTCTTAAGGAGCCTTATACCCCCACCTAACACGCTTTGTCGTAATAATGGAAGACCCTCCCCCTTCGGCTGATACGATTTCTGGATGAAATCGGAGGCTCCTTCCCCCCAAAATCGGTCGGATTTTTTTTTCAGTTTTGTATTTTTGTTTATTTTGTATGCCGTAGAATGCATAGGTCATGGGAAATGTGTTTCACCCGGGAAAAGCCCTCTTACTTTTTCCTCCACATAAATACGTTTTTGGGTGAGTTGTGGAGCTCCTCTCTCATTATGTCACGAGCCTTAGAAAACGAAATGGTTGCACCTCTTCCACACTATTAGTAGCATGCGTCTTAAATCCTCTTTTTTGGGGGGGGGGTAAACTGATATTAGTGCCAACACAAATGATCAAACCCTTGGGTTTGCTAGGTTTAAAAACTTTCGCGCATTGTGAAAAAACAAGAGAAAATTTCCGGCGGTTTTGGGTTAAAAAGCAGTCGGAAAAAAAAAAAAAAATGGTCGAACAGCGCCATCTCTGCCCTGGCATGCGCCTCTAACCCTTGTCTTTTCGTAGAATGATACGTAGTGGAGTTCTACGACCAAGTCCATTTCCTAGATATATATAAAAAAACTCACCCCGTGGCAAGGGCTGAACGTTTTGGGCGAAACGCTTCTGGCCGGCTGAGCTCCTCCAAGTGCCTAAAACACCGTTTAGTCTGATGCTTTTATGGGTGTAGGTGTGTCATTGTTTTGGGAACAGCGCACGCTAATGGAAAGCGTTGGTCGGAGTGTGCGAACGAACGCCTTCGAAGTCATGTTGAGCTCCCTCATCGTAGCAACTTACAAACTTCCGCTGGCGCCCCTTCAGGGGGATGAATCTTGAGCACGACTTGTGGCAACAAGAATAAAACCTATTTTCCGACGGTTTGGGGTTAAGGAGCACCGTCATTCGGAAATAATTTTGGTCAAAAAAAGGTATACCTGTATCGCAGCACGGTGCACCATTATATTTTGCCTTCTGACGGTGGCGGTTTGAGGAACTCATACTACTGTACACTCCACCCCCCAAAAAAAAACTGATTTTGAGTAAAACCGATCGTGAAACTCGATGAACAAAACCCATGGGGCGTAGGATTGAACAAAAATAAAAGTGCTTTCTCGCATTGAAAAACATGAAACGTATTTTCCGATGGTTTAGGGTTATAACGCCTTTACAACCGGAAACCCTTTTTGGGGACAAAATTGCTTGAAGTCAGTATAGGGCTCCAAAGAGGTTACATTTAAGCCTCCGCCATTCAGAAAACATTTTTTGGCAAAAAAAAAAAATGCCCCATCTTTATCGTCAGCATCAATGAAATCGAGTTATACTTCTTTCGTAGACTTCCTTGGGGGGGGGGGGGGGTTCCCTTGCTGTTGTCGTTTTTTATTCGGGGATGCTTTATCGGTGATCGATGTTGAAGCAAGCTCGCTTCCTACGGTAGAGATGGCATTTACTTTTTTGGGGTGGACTATTATTACTTTATTTTTAAATGACGGGGCGGCTTCTTAACCCCCCGAAAAACTGTCGCAGTAATGCAATTCTTGTTTCGTGATTGTATTTTTTTTTTAATTATATACCTAGGCCATGTTTTGGGGTTCGTTCAACGCGTTGCCCTTTCAGTTTTACTAGGAAAAAAACAGTTTCTTGGGTGTGGTGTACGGAGTAGTTTATCGAGTGACCACCCTCAGGGCTCCCCAAGCCACCACCCTCGGAAGGAAAGTCAAAGTGACCACCCTCAGGAGGCAAATCGTTCATCGCGTTGCCCTTTCAGTTTTACTATCGAAAACCTTTTCCTTGGGTGAAGTTTATAGAGCAGTTTATCAAGTGACCATCCTCAGAAGGCAAATCAAGTGACCATTCTCAGAAGCTCCTCAAGCCACCACCCACAAAAAGCAAAAAAAGTGACCACCCTCAGAAGCTTCTCAAGCCACCACCCTCAGAAGGAAAAAAAAAATGGTTGCACCTCTGCCGCGGCCCGTGTCGAATGGCCAAAACATATCACGTCAAAAGAAGAATTGAGGATGCCGGGAATTAAACCCACCCACCAACCCAGCGCTCCGAAGCAGACTCACCTACCCACGAAAGATGGCAGTAGCAGCAATAGTCGCTTTACTCGGCAGGTGCTACGTGCAAAAAAAAGTAGTATATTTTACCAATTGTCCACCAGACTAGCACCTCCACTAAAATCTTGATACTTGGCGTCGTCGGCAGGACCTTGGTCTTCAGAATCGTGAGTTCGAATCTCACCATCCACCGATAATATTTTCTTTTGAAAATAATTACCCCAATGTCCAAATAGAGAAAAAAAAAATGCGAAGGGCACCCGGTCAACCCACTGAGTCACGGTTCGATCTCCGTAGATCTCGCCTGCGCGCCCTCTCACTGAAAAACAAGATATATATAGACAAGTTCGACGCAAAAAATGCTATACTAAGTTGAGGCAAAAAAAAACTAATCAAAATCGTGAAATCTAGCTAGTGGGAGGAGAAGATGCCTGGTAGATGTTAAGCCGGGAGTAGGTAACACAATGGGGGTCGTATATACGTACTCTGTAGACTGTGTACGTGCATGCACGCATAACGATCATTTTTTGTTTGTGTGGATTGTTTTTTTTTGTCTTTTTTTTCCGTTTTGTGTTCTCGTCGTTTTCTGTTGGTCTTTCGGAAGAGGTTCACCTTGAAAGACCACTGTCCACGGTGTGCGGCCTCTTTGGTGGGTTATCCCGCATTGCCTTTAGCGTTCGTTGAATGTCCTCCTGCTGCAACAGGCGTTCCTGTGGTAGGTTTACACGGGGAGAGGGGACGGGGGGGCGGGGGCGGGAGCGTATTCATTTGTTGCTTGCCTTAGTCATTTGACCATTGACCACGCATCCCTTTCGAAACGGAGCACCGTTCCTAATCCTAATAGAGACACCTCCAACATTTGGGCGCTCATTGCGCATCTTCCATATACTTCATAGAAACTGTTTGTGTATCCTATCCCCGTCCTGTTTCGCCGTCTGCGGCCACCGTCTATCTCGTAGGATAGCGATTATTCCTCGCTACTCTCTAATCTACCACTCTCTTCCATGTCACATACGTCCAATTTCCTCATCTCCTCTATCCCATCCCGTTCCTCCTTGTATATTCCACGTTCTTCTACGATGTAACGTTCCCCAAATGTCTTCCTGCGGTAACAGGCGTTCCTACTTCATGTTTACACAGGAAGAGGGGGCAGGGGAGAGGGGGGAGTACTCATTTCATGCATGCGTGACCCTTGTATCCCTACCATGCCTGGAAGGAGCAGTTAGGGTTTTCACCGACCAGCAGGCAGACGTCGCCTGCACCAAGCGCGAAGCGCCGTGAGGTGCTCGGCGAATCGTATGAAGGGTGGGCTGCAAAAAACAAAAAAATGCCTGTCAGGCAAACTTTCGCAACTTGTGCGTGCATATTTTTTTTGCATATCGGAAGGGGCGGGGGCGGGGCCAATGATTGATTCGCCTGACATAATAGCTCGTCGATGAAAAGGTAGGGACACACCGGCCACTGCAATATCCTGAAACTCAACAGATGGTACCCAATCGGGAGTAGGCGCGCACGCGAGCGTCGAAAAGACCCGCAGATTCTCAGCACGCTCAATGATTCGATGTGAATCGATGAAGGATGGAAATGCTGAACCTTCTGCGCGGTAGCAAAAGTAATGGCACGTATACCGCGGGGTAGAAGGGACGACACCTATGCCCACGGCTTAATTGTCGAGAATTCGGAAAGTGACAGCAATGACACGAAGATCAAACCATATATATACACACAACGTACTGGTATATGATATGCAACACATGCCTACAGTTGAAAACAAACGCGCTCAAGTTTAGAAGGAAAAAAAAAATCGCTTACTTTCAGCGCTAATGAACAAATCTTTGGCCGCTGTTTCCCTCTCATTACAGGAAAAAGGGTTTATACAAAAAACTAAAACATACATGTATACGTACTGTAAAGTGTACAAAAAAGTTTTACTCAGCACACGTGTGAAATGGACACGTGATAAAAGGGTTTTACGTAGCACATAAATGTGTAAAATGGACACGTGGGCACCCATTGGGTTTTTCCGTACACATCTTCTGGTTCGACGCCGGAAGGTTGCAAGAGGCGGTCATTCCACGGTAGGGGCAGAGCAGATTCTAAGAATTTTCTCTGAGCTCCTAGTGCGCGCGGGAGCGGAATATCTCACCCGAAACACGGCTTCGAATGCATAAGTTCGTCTAGCGACCCGATCAACATCTCTATGTGCTAATCGTCGCGCAACCCAACCAACATCTCTATGTGCTAGGACTAAAAATAAGTATATACTCGCAAAAAATACCATGCGTATGAACGCGATAGCTCTACAATGGTTGAGGAGCTCGAGAGGACTGGTCGAAGACGTTTGACCCGCAAAAGAAAGCGCAATTCCTGCCGCGGGACTACTCGCAACCATTGTAATAAACAATAATAAATAATACAAAGAAAAAAAAAAAAACGACCAGTGGTCAGTCAGTAGGATCGTAGCAACAACAGTAGTAGTCGCTTGCCTTCAGGGCTTGTCGATACTCCTTCAACTTGGTCGCCGAGTCGCTTTTCGAGGCCATCCCCTTAGCGGCCGCCGAGATCTTGAAGAACGTCGTCAGAAACTCGGGCACCTCTATCTGTACCGGCGGCGCGAACACTGAGCGAACATCAACAACAACGTTTGTTTGTTTTTTTGTGCAAACGGCAGCAGCAGCAAAGAACGAATGGCACGCACGGCCGCTAAGATTATCATTATTAATGTTGGAATTTTGATTACCTTTCCGACAGTCAGTGCGCAGCATGAACTTCAACGTTGATCACGCAGAAGCGCGTCTTGTCATTATTACCAGGTGTTATGCTAGCCACCCGGCAATGTGCAGCATGAGCTTCAACGTTGGTCGTTCATATCGTTACCAGGTATTATGCTAGCCACCCGGCAATGTGCAGCATGAGCTTCAACGTTGATCGTTCATATCGTTACCAGGTATTATGCTAGCCACCCGGCAATGTGCAGCATGAGATTCAACGTTGATCGTTCATGGGACACGTCTTATTATTACCAGGTATTGTGTTAGCCACCCGACAATATGCAAGCAAGAGTGTCAACGTTGATCACTCATGACATGCGTCTTATCATTATCACCAGGTATTGCGTTAGCCGCCCGACAACGTGCAGCATGCGTTGGTCACTCATCACATCCCCTAAAGAAGAAAAAGCTCGGAAACAATAGGAAACTCATCCTATGCTGATAGTCTAAACTCTCTTCTATACCTACTTCCCTCTTTACCTTTACATGTTTGTTTCCCAGGGCTACCCGCCTCGCACCGATTCGTTGTCAATCGGTACAGGACCTCGTTTACACCATAAACTTTTGTTGGCTGCATGTACATGTGGACCAAAGCCACGGAGCCATAGTGTCAACTGCCGGTCGCCCCGGTGGCGTATCTGGTTATATTTCGGCCTGGTATAAGTCAGTTTCGTGAGTTCAAATCCCGCCGGGTGCATACTCGCATAAAGTCGTGGGGACTTTTTCTTGTGCACAAAGTGACTTGCGGAATGCGCGAGAGCGTGAGTTAGCAACACTCGATGAAAAAATCGAAGAGCAGTGGGATTGCTGAACCCCGTGCGCGATAAACATTGAAGGCAAGAACCGGGGGGGGAAGGGACGACACCTGTGACCACGGCTTGTCCAGAAGCTGGAAAGTAGAAGTGTGAAAAATAAAGTGTTATCCTCGCCATATCAACACCACTTCTTGAATCAAAAGTGAAAAAAAAACGCCTTTTGTCAGCCATCTCGAAAGGGGTTCCTTTTTTTCTCTCTCTTAAATCAAGAGGGAAAAAAAAAACGCCTTTTGTCAGCCATCTCGAAAGGGGTTCCTTTTTTTCTCTCTCTTAAATCAAGAGGGAAAAAAAAAACGCCTTTTGTCAGCCATCTCGAAAGGGGTTCCTTTTTTTCTCTCTCTTAAATCAAGAGGGAAAAAAAAAAACGCCTTTTGTCAGCCATCTCGAAAGGGGTTCCTTTTTTTCTCTCTCTTAAATCAAGAGGGAAAAAAAAAAACGCCTTTTGTCAGCCATCTCGAAAGGGGTTCCTTTTTTTCTCTCTCTTAAATCAAGAGGGAAAAAAAAAACGCCTTTTGTCAGCCATCTCGAAAGGGGTTCCTTTTTTTCTCTCTCTTAAATCAAGAGGGAAAAAAAAAACGCCTTTTGTCAGCCATCTCGAAAGTTAAAGGGGTTCCTTTTTTTCTCTCTCTTAAATCAAGAGGGAAAAAAAAAACGCCTTTTGTCAGCCATCTCGAAAGGGGTTCCTTTTTTTCTCTCTCTTAAATCAAGAGGGAAAAAAAAAACGCCTTTTGTCAGCCATCTCGAAAGGGGTTCCTTTTTTTCTCTCTCTTAAATCAAGAGGGAAAAAAAAACGCCTTTTGTCAGCCATCTCGAAAGGGGTTCTTTTTTTTCTCTCTCTTAAATCAAGAGGGAAAAAAAAAACGCCTTTTGTCAGCCATCTCGAAAGGGGTTCCTTTTTTTCTCTCTCTTAAATCAAGAGGGAAAAAAAAAACGCCTTTTGTCAGCCATCTCGAAAGGGGTTCCTTTTTTTCTCTCTCTTAAATCAAGAGGGAAAAAAAAAACGCCTTTTGTCAGCCATTGTTGAAGATATTAGGGCGTGAACACCTACATCTCTGATTAATGCTCATCGCCACTGCTGTTGCCTGGGGCAGCAGTAGTTAGCACCAGTACTGCTATAGCAAAGGAGAGCAGGTAGCTGTAGCCGGGGGAAGCAGTACGTAGCACTACTGTAATACTGCTGTAAACAGGGAGCAGCAGTCACGATACGTAACGAAGTACCACTCGGTAGCTTCGGGATCGCGACGAGTCAAGAAGCAAGTTTACCCGAGCTACGACCGGCGAGAACTGGGATCGGCTAACCGCTATTCGTCGGCCAACGTAGGTAGCACTGGGTCGTCAATAGCGTGTTGCAGTAGCCGAGCACAACAGTAGTAGCATCGGTGATGTTTTAGGCAGCAATGGAAAAACACGGTGTGTTAAGTTACGGTTCGACTAAAATGCGGCGTAACTACGACCAGTTCTTTTGAGGACCCCGACGAGTTGTTGTTGTTTGTTTGTTTTTGTACACGGGGTCCTTCAAGTACTATTGTTGTAGCAAACGAAGGAGCGGGGTCTGAGTACGTAGCTACGAGAGAGAGAGCGCGGGCGTGCCCCACCCTCTCTCACTCCTCTCACCACCACCTCTAGACTCAGATGTCTATTGTTCTCTAAGGTTGATTGCCCAACAAGCGGCCCTTCTACAAAACATCACTCTTCTGGGGTTTTTATCATCGATCGGTGGATCATCTTTGTCCAACACCAGCATGACAGCATGCTGCTGCCTGTGCCCGCCTGTGCGACCACCTGTCAAGGGTGTAACGACTATACCTGAATAGGTTATGAGCCTCGGTCTACAGCAAGGTGCACACATCTAAGGGTTTTCAAGACGACGTCCACGAGGGATGCTAACTGAGAGCTGGCCTGGGCAAGGGTTGAAATCGAACAAAAAAACAACAACAAAAAAGTGAGTTTACGTCAACACTGCACGACTACGTACGAGTACGAGTACGAGTAAGGCACCTATCTGCCAATCGGTGTACTGCTCGTCAGGATAGCAACACATAGCGCGTCGATTTACTCTATCGGGGCGTGCGTGTGGTTGCGCTTGCGATTTTACCAGGTCGAGTGTCACAGTATCTGGTGACAACAGTTTACTCGGGCTGGTAGGAACTGCACTACATCCAAACGTCGGCTCGTCATCGTCAGGATAGCAGTGCATAGCGCGTCGATTCATACTGTGTCGGGGCGTGTGTGTGGTTGCGTTTGCGATCCTATCGGGTCGAGTGATAAAACATCTGGTAACAACAGGTGGCTCGGGGCGATAGAAATTGCACTACATCCAAACGTCCGCTACTGACAACTGCAGCGACAGACCGCAAAAGGCGCAATTGCAGCTAACGCCAACACCAACTACTGTAGCAAAGAAAAATACCTAGAGAAGGCTAATCACCAGTTGAAGGTGAATTTGAAAATAAACCCGCAATATACTGCTGCGGTAAACGAAGAGAGTCAAAGCTAATCACAGCTGAAGGCGAATTCGAGAAAAAACCCGCAATGTACTGTCGCGGTAAAGAAGAGAGTCCACGCTTATCACAGTGGGAGGCGAATTCGATAACAAACCCGTAACAGACTGTTGCGGTAAAAGAAGAGAGCCCAAGCTAATCACAGTGGGAGGCGAAATCGGAAGCAAACCCGTAATATACTGTTGCGGTAAAATAAGAGAGTCCAAGCTAATCACAGTGGGAGGCGAATTCGAAAATAAACCCGTAACAGACTGTTGCGGTAAAAGAAGAGAGCCCAAGCTAATCACAGTGGGAGGCGAATTCGGAAGCAAACCCGTAATATACTGTTGCGGTAAAAGAAGAGTCTAAGCTGATCACAGTGGGAGGCGAATTCTAAAATAAATCCGTAATATACTGTTGCGGTAAAAGAAGAAAGCGAAAATATACCCGCAACATAATACCGTTGCGGTGTAAAATAAAAAAAAAAAAAAAAAAGAAAGAAGTAACAACAACCAAAAGGAGGATGGAAAACTACAGCGAAGTAAGGTTGGTAGCCAAACGCCTCCCTCGTTCGATGGGGAGAACGAGCGCGCATACCGCGGCTGGGAGGTACGGGTACAGGTCCACTTCAGCGAATCGACCTCTCCTATCCACAACATACTCACGGGACAGGAAGAGCACATCTCGGCAGTCGGCAACAACCTGGTTCGAGTGGCAGCGCAGCAACACCAACGTTTACATTGCCCTCTTACTATCTACGAACGAGGGAGATACAGCTGCGACGCTGGCGCTGTTTCGCCTGACCCCCGACGACTGAAAAGCCGTTCGAAGGGAGAGAAAAGGATCAAATTTCGACCAATTTTCCAGACGTCATGCAGCTAACTACCGGAGGCGGTCCAATGGAGGGCAGCATCGACAAGGGGATCGGAGCCTGGAACAGCTCTACAGCCTAGGTACATGTTCTTCAGCGGGAACTACTACTGCTAAGATTACCGCAACTACTCCGCGTTTTACGTATACTACTACTCGATCAAGACACGGAGCAAGCATCGTCGCCACCACCACCATCATCATCATTGTCATCACACACCGAGTGTACAGCAACGACTGGTACAGCAACGACTGGTACAGCAACGACTGGTACAGCAACGGTTGGTACAGCAACGACTGGTACAACAACGACTGGTACAGCAACGACTGGTACATCGACAACTCGTATAGCAACGACTGATACGCCAACGACTGGTTTGGTACAGCAAGGACTCGTACGGCAAGGGCCGGAATACAGCAACGACTGGTACTACAAAAACGCCTACTCCTACAGCATCGTCTACTACTACAGCACCGACAGGTACAGCAACGCCTACTACAGCAGCGACGTCTCCCGAAGAGACTACTACACACCGTACAGCAAGCAGAGGCAACTACTACGTACAGCAGCGAATGCAGCAGGACTAGCGGCAGCTACTTCATCCGTTTCATCAGCTATTTCAGCTTCTTCGTCTGCTTTACACGTTCTACCACTACTGACTACACATCGCACATCAACGTCAACAACGACGCGGCGTCCGGCCCCACAACTCCCATTGTGAAACCCCGCAGCCCGGAACTAGCCGAGATCCATTCAAGGCTTCGCCAACTCACCCACAGTGACCTTCAGGGAGGACAACTGCTACGCGGTGGACCGCAGTCGCAGAGCGGACAACAACCACTGAGCGGACACCAGTCACCTCCGCCGTCGTCTGCTGACGACAACTGCCCGCTTCCGGAGGCAGGCGGCGCCGCAGGGGCGCCCGCCGTAGGGACTGGAGGAGCGACGCCCGAGGAGAAATCAGAGGCTGGTGGGACGCTGGAGGTTACGCCTGCTGTGACGCGCCGAGCGGCGGCTGCTGCCGGGGGACTCAGTTCCCTGGTTACCGAGTGTACTTTGCGCGAGCTACAACAGCTCAACCTTTACACCGGCGCAGATCTACCGGACATGGCTCATAAGCAGGAACTGCTCACCTTCGCGGAGTACGCCTATGCCACCACTAACACGCAACTTCACATGCGTCCGGAGGAGGAGATGAAAGCGAAAATAGTTCCGAACACGTTTTCAGAGGCGAGGAAGCTGCCGGAGGCTGCTCTGTAGGAGGCAGCCGAAGACAAGGAGATAGCGAGCCTGATCAAGCACCAGGTCTACGACCTCGTCCCCCTCACCTCGGTTCCTCCGGGATCCAAAATCATCGGCTCACGGTGGGTCTACAAGGTGAAGGCTGATGACTCACACAAAGCTAGAGTGGTGGTGCTCGGTTGGGGGATGGTAGCAGGGGTTCACTGCGGGAGCACGTTTGCTCCTGTGAGTCGTCTTCAAAGCATCCGCATGGTATTGGTTCTAGCGGCGGAGAAAAAACCTCGAGGTGTTACAGTACGATGTCCCCACGGCATTTCTCAACTCTCCTGTCGACGAAACGATATTCGTGAAAATGGCGCCTGGACGCGAGAAGACAGACAAAAACGGAGTCCACCAAGTCATGAGGCTTCGCAAGAGCCTCTACGGAATCCCGCAGGCACCAGCCAACTGGCATGGTACCATCGACGACTTCGTGGTCGCCATAGGATTCAAGCCACTCAAGTCCGACCCCTGCATTTACACCTACACGCACAAGGATGGAACCTACAACCCCGAAACCAAGGGAGAGCCAACGTTTCCAAGCTGGAACAAGGACACCGTCATTCTCACCATCTACGTCGATGATCTTCTACTGGTGGGGCAGAACAAAGTGCTGCTCAAGAAGCTGGAGGAGAAGCTGGTGCGACGCTTCGACACGAAGTGCATGGGGGACGTCTCGATGGTGCTCGGAATGCAAGTCACTCGCGACCGCGAGAGAGGAACACTCACCATCTCACAAGCGCACTACACCAAGTCGGTACTCAAGACATACGGCATGGGGGAGTGCAAACCGGTGTACACGATCGGAGCCGGGCCGGAGTTATCGATCAACCAGGGGGAAGGGGACCTTCTGAGCAAAGCAGACACGCAGCGGTACCAGTCCATCGTCGGCAGCGTCATGTACCTGGCTCAAGTAAGCCGCTACGACATCCTCTACGGCGTCAACCAGCTAGCGAGCGCAAGGTCGAAGCCATCGAAAGCACACATGGGCGCAGCTAAGCATCTGCTTCGATACCTCGCCGGCAGCATCGACTTCAATATCACCTACTCGCAAGGAGGGTTCAAGCTGACAGCGTTCTCAGACGCCAACTGGGGCAACAACCCGGACAACGGCAAGTCAACTTCATCGTACGTCATGACGATGTGCAACGGGCCTGTGAGCTTCAAAGTGGGCATGCAAGGGCTGACGGCCCAGTCAACGATGGAGGCCGAGCTTGTGGCAGCAGCACTGGCGATAAAGGAAGCAGTCTACTGTGCCGTATGATGGGGGAGCTAGGATTCGAGGAGGCATTCAAGTGCATCCCGATCCACATCGACAACACTTCGGCTCTGCACGTGGCCGGAAACAAGACCTACAGCTCGCGTGCGAAACACGTGGCACTGAGGCTGTTCTATGTGCGTGAGATCATACAGGAGGAAAAAATCAGCATCCACTACGTCCCAACCGAGCTCAACATAGCCGACGTCGGGACAAAGTTCCTCAGCAAACACCGCCACCGATACTTCATTGGGCTGATCAACAACTTCAAGGCCAAAGGACAATCTGGAAGCAACACGGAGGCGCTCCTGGTGCGACAAAGGCGGTAGGCATCATTTGTTTGACATTTATAGGACCATGAGCGGTCTGGGAATACATACATTCTACTGTGCGGTATGCTTGTTTGGACCCTGTTTCACGACGTCGATGATCGTTTGATTACCGGGCAGAGCCCTAGTTACGACGGCGTTTAGCTGATGATCGGGAAGATGTTGGAGCTACAGCCAGTATAGTTAAGAGGTTTGCTTTCGCTTACTTGACTTCGTAGACACTTAAAACGAGTATCGACAATCGACAGGGTTAACATTAGTTGGTGCTTCAGTGCCCACAGCAGTGCGATTACCATTAAGGGGGAGTGTTGAAGATATTAGGGCGTGAACACCTACATCTCTGATTAATGCTCATCGCCACTGCTGTTGCCTGGGGCAGCAGTAGTTAGCACCAGTACTGCTATAGCAAAGGAGAGCAGGTAGCTGTAGCCGGGGGAAGCAGTACGTAGCACTACTGTAATACTGCTGTAAACAGGGAGCAGCAGTCACGATACGTAACGAAGTACCACTCGGTAGCTTCGGGATCGCGACGAGTCAAGAAGCAAGTTTACCCGAGCTACGACCGGCGAGAACTGGGATCGGCTAACCGCTATTCGTCGGCCAACGTAGGTAGCACTGGGTCGTCAATAGCGTGTTGCAGTAGCCGAGCACAACAGTAGTAGCATCGGTGATGTTTTAGGCAGCAATGGAAAAACACGGTGTGTTAAGTTACGGTTCGACTAAAATGCGGCGTAACTACGACCAGTTCTTTTGAGGACCCCGACGAGTTGTTGTTGTTTGTTTGTTTTTGTACACGGGGTCCTTCAAGTACTATTGTTGTAGCAAACGAAGGAGCGGGGTCTGAGTACGTAGCTACGAGAGAGAGAGCGCGGGCGTGCCCCACCCTCTCTCACTCCTCTCACCACCACCTCTAGACTCAGATGTCTATTGTTCTCTAAGGTTGATTGCCCAACAAGCGGCCCTTCTACAAAACATCACTCTTCTGGGGTTTTTATCATCGATCGGTGGATCATCTTTGTCCAACACCAGCATGACAGCATGCTGCTGCCTGTGCCCGCCTGTGCGACCACCTGTCAAGGGTGTAACGACTATACCTGAATAGCCATCTCGAAAGGGGTTCCTTTTTTTCTCTCTCTTAAATCAAGAGGGAAAAAAAAAACGCCTTTTGTCAGCCATCTCGAAAGGGGTTCCTTTTTTTCTCTCTCTTAAATCAAAAGTGAAAAAAAACGCCTTTTTCCAGCCGTCTCGAAAGCAGTTCCTCTTTCTCTCTATCTTAGGATCCTGACGAAATGACCCCTATATCTACATGTGATTGTCGGTGAGTTGTTACCTCCGTCGTAGCTTTCTGTCTCTGCCGAGGCGGCTCCTGTACCGAAGAGGTGCGCCATGGCCCCGAGCTGAGGCGACGACAAGCGGATATCGAACGTTCTCTGCAGCGCGCTCTTCAGCTCAGACGGGGACATGCACTTCACCTGTTTCCCGAAGCGCGCGCGCGGAGCGGAGGGGGGGGGTGGGGGGCGGGGAGGGCGTGCTCACTTCATGCATAGCCGTAGTCTTGAGACAAGTGAACCTCCTCGCATCCCCGCAAAGATGTCGCTCAAAGGTACATTATTATTTACCCGTTACTACCGTTTCTTTTACACCGGAAGGACGACAGAGATTCGTCGAGACTTGATTTATTGGATCTTGAAGCGTCGCATATATATACCACAATCAACAAGACTTCAAGCGAAACGAGCTGTGGTCCAGTACAATTTTTGTTTTTTCCCCCAAGACCCACAAAAGTTACGCTTTCGGCCACAACTTTTGGTGGAACCATCCATAGCCCCCAACCCCAACCGAAGCCAAAGCGTGCTTTCAGACACGATCAGCCGGCTTAATTAACCCTTTTAAAACTGTAAACACATTTCTACACTAATTTCAAGTACTTCCTCCCACAAAAAAATACGAGTGCAGAGTCATCCCTCTATAGTGTGGTACGAGTTGCACTTTTATAGCCAAAAAAAGGTATACCTGACACTAGCTGCCGTAGTCATTGGGTCATCCCACGGTAAGGGTTGCACTTTTATAGCCAAAAAAAGGTATACCTGACCGGTTGAGCTCCTCAACCATTGTGGAACTGCCGGTTAGTATGGTAATTTTACGAGTAGGTTTGTTTTAGGACTAGCGCACAGAAATGTTGGTCGGTCGGGTTGCGCGACGAACGAACGTCTTCGAAGTCATATAGTTTCGGGTGAGATATTGAGCTGTTCTCGGGTTAGGAACTCAGAAAATTCTCAGAATCTGCTGCACCCTTCACGTCGGATGACTCGGCAATGATGAACAGTGTTGAGAGCATTTTCGCGAAACGCCCAAAATAAAAGCCAGATAATGCATACCTGGCACAACCAAATTACGAAGACATCGTTATTCAGCACGTATCAGATATCTCCTCTGTTGGACCGCAGCTGTAGTGCCATCACCCACATGTACGCATACGCGGCGCTTGGACCCGTCCTTGCTGGCAACTATTAATACTTCACACAGGTAGCATGCAGAGATCGACATATGATAAAATGAATAAATACACTCCAGTAGCTGTGAGATCGAAGATTTTATCGAAACTCATCTATGCAAACTGTGTGTGATACTCCGATCGCGCGTATTACTGGGTGTGCGTCCTCATTAAGGATATAGGTCGGCGGCTCCCCTTAGAACTAGCTTGTACCAGGGTCGACATGTTGTACCACCGAAATACACTACACGATCACATCCACCGTCTCATTCCCAATGCGTAAAGTAAATCGGTATGCGTATGTTCCTCCCTGATGTCGAGGACCAGCGTGAGGTCTAACCTTCCCATGGTAGCATTAATCGTGACAATTCAATATAAATCACGAGAAAAAAACAGGCAGACCTCGCGCAAAGGTGTTACTTTGTTCTTCTTCTTTTTCGCCCCGAGGTTTTCTCTTCTCCTTTTCTGAATGTCGCTCCCGCCCAGCCTAATAACAACTGTAACAATTGAAGGTACGTGAGTCACGAGAAAAAAAACAGATGCACCCTCGCACGTAGGTTTTCTTTTCTTTTTTCGCCCCATAGAATAGGGCTTTCCTTCATATTTGTGAAGGTGCACGCGTGACCAAAGTTGAAGCTCATGGTTCCCATGTAAACTAAAACGATAGCATACAGCACGCGCGGCCGACTTATAGACCTAGCGATGAATTCGGGTGGGCTGGTCGGTGCTTTTGTTGCCCGGTTACTTGCCCGATAGCGTTTTTCCCTTCAGATTGGGGTGCTTTCTCCTTGTATTATACTCCCCGTGTTCATAAGCCATGACCAAATCACCTCCCTGTACTTGCGATGCGCAACTCTGTCGTCGCAGTTTGTGGACCACAGAGGTCGTCTCTCTAGGAGGCATCGGCACGGGCACTGGTTGAGCTGGGTGTAGATGGGTGGAAAGATCGGCTTCATGTGAAGAACACACACATTCTCTTTAGCAACGGAATAGCTTTCTTCAGTTTCTCCATGAGTGGAGCTTGATTATGCTCTTCGACACTGCCCGGTGGCTACAAACTTGCAGCAGCTTATGCCTGATGCACGGCGGCACGACGTAGGGAAACACCTTTGTTCCTCCTTTTAAACTTGCGGCACCCTCGAGGGGTTCATGTCAAAACCGCGTCCCGAAGGGAAACCTTGTACGAATTTCTCTATCACTACGAGGCAAAAAAAAGCACAAATGGCACGATAATCTGACCGGTCGAAATCACAGCTGAAGTATCTCCGAATAGTTAACTAAAACCCATGCAGCATTTTGGGAAGTGTTAATGAGAGATCAATGTTGAAACCCTTACTGCTGTACTGTACATTGTAGGACGAAAAATCACGATAACAATGATATCGATGAAGTGAATGATGACACGATTAGATAAACGTACCTCCCATGCCTTGAGCCCGGCGGGACCGAGTTGCCTCCTGTCATAGCGAGCTCCCGTCTCGATCAGTATGTCCAACGTGTCGTCCAGATCCTGGAAAGGAGAAAGGCCGGTGAGGTGCGGCAGATCGTTGGTTTTTGTTCGGAGGCTTTCTCTAGGTTCTTCGCGTCATTGTGCGCTCTCAATTAAAATCCGTTTGCCCGTCGTTGAGCGATTGACATTAACACATGCAGCAGCACTTCTTTTGTGACGAATGAAGGCTGAGATCGAAAACCGTTGGAGGCTACAGCAGAGGGGATACTATCCTCATTTTCACTACACGGAGTTTTTTCACCAACCGTACGTGTGACTCTGTACACCTCGAGGGAACAAAAGTAGTCTATATAGATCTAGTTGTTTTTGGCGCAGCGTAGCCTGGCGGTCCATAGCGGACTCGTATCGGGATTTTCAACCGCAAGAAAGCTTAATCCGCAAAGGAACACCGCAATATATATATATATATATATGACTGGCCTGGGCTCTTCGTCTGAAAAGGCTATATACTGTACCCGTTGCCGTTAGAAAAAAAAGCATTCGATCATGGTATGTGCTCATCGGGTTGAACTTTTTTTATTCAGAGCTCCTCAGGCGAGGAGCCACGCACTTTTCCACCGCGATATTTCGCAGCCGGTAACAGCGCGCGACGAAAAGGGGTGGGTGGCACTTTGTCTTTTTTCGCCACAAAAACATTTCTTTTCTGACTGGCCTGGGCTCTTGAAAAGGCTACACTGTACCCGTTGCCGTTCAAAAAAACAACATTCGGTCATGGTATTTGTTCATTGGTTTGCAATTTTTCGTTTAGAGCTCGTCAAGCGAACAGCCACGCACTATTCCACCGCGATATGGGAGCCGGTAACAGCGCGCGACGAACAGGGGTGGGTGGCACTTTTTTCTTTTTTCGCCAAACAAAATATTTCTGACTGGCCTGGGCTCTTCGACTGAAAAGGCTATACTGTACCCGTTGACGTTCAAAAAACAAAAATATTCGGTCGTGGTATGTGCTCATCGGGTTGAAAATTTTCATTCTGAGCTCCTCAAGCGAAGAGCCGCGCACCATCCTACGGTGGCAGTAGAGGCGCACTGGCTCTTTTTTGCCTTCCGAGGCTCCTACCCTATTGAGGAACATTTTTGTTTTCGCCAAAACAAAATATTTCTGACTGGCCTGGGCTCTTCGACTGAAAAGGCTATACGGTACCCGTTGCCGCTCAAAAAACAAAAACATTCGGTCATGGTATGCGCTCATCGGGTTGAACTTTTTCATTCAGAGCTTCTCAAGCGAAGAGCCACGCACTATCCTACGGCGGCAGTAGAGACGCACTCGCTCTCTTTTGCTTTCCGAGGCTTCTACCCTATTGAGGAGCAATTGCCTGGGCTCTTCGACTGAAAAGGCTATACTGTACCCGTTGCTGTTCAAGAAAAAAAATCGGTCATGGTATGTGTTCATCGGGTTGAACCTTTTCATTCAGGGCTCCCCAAGCGAAGAACCACGCACTATCCTACGGTGGCAGTAGAGGCGCACTGGCTCTGTTTTGCATTCCGAGGCTCCTAAACTGTTGAGGAGCATTTTTTTTTTCCTTCGAAGACCTACTATTGTGGGAAAACATATTTTTGGCTCTCATAACTGAATTCTAGGCCAATTATGACGGTTTTACTCGGCTGGACTGTCAAAAACACCTATACACTCCTCAAGACCCATCGCGTAGTTTTCCGAGGGCTTTCTGGAGCAGTTCTCCGATTCTCCAGGGTCTCATGTTGATTTTTGGCTCAACAAATCAGTTTTCAGAAATATGCATTGTTGCTCAAAACTGGGGCCAAAAACAATGGATTTTTGAGGATATTTGGCTAAAAAACACGAGGTCGTCAGAACTGGGAAATTGGACGAACAGAAAACTACGTGTCTGGAGAAACGGAAAAATGCGTCAGAAAGCTCTCGGAAAACTACGGGGAGCATTCTGAATCATCTATAGGTGTTTTTGGTCGTCCCACCGAGTAAATTGCATATGATCAGCGAAAAATCTCAGTTCTGAGGGCCCAAAAACAAATTCCCATAATAGCTGGTCTAACGCCAAAACATTACTTACTAATAACAGTGTTATGGTATTTCCCCGGGAGCCTAGCAAGGCCTAAGATATGGGATACGGCTGGATATAAAAGGGTTTCACATGACTTTGAAGGCATGTGCGTATCGAGAAAAGGGGAAGATGTTTTTCCCTCGCGGAATTGAACGCTATTCAGTTCGTCCGAGGCGTGTGTGGAACGAATACAAGAGCTTATCTAGTACAAGTGAGTGACCAACGCGGAACCTGCCTAGTAGAGAAACCTGCAAACGGTGGTCTGTGTTTGTAACAGCCCCTTAATCTTATTATACTAATGGAACAGACCCATGGCCTACGTTTTACAAGAAATATTTATTTTTGCAAGACATGAAAGATGCATGTTCATGTATACAAATATATACAGACGATATAATTTTGCATTACACAAGAATGATAAGGTCCATTTACACAACAAGTGTTCATTCTGCAAGACAAGAATGATGTTCATATTTTTCCCCGAAGATTTTTGGAGTTTTAAGGGGCGCAGTCGTTCAGAAACAAACATGGCAAAAAAAAAGTGTTGCCTTTACCGTAGCGCTGGCCTATATAAGGCGGTTGGCATAAGAGGTTCATTCGATATGGTGTGGTTGAAATCGGTTGGCACGACGACACTCTGAATACAACGGTGGTGTGGGCCTATATAAGGCGGTTATAATAAGGGAATAATTCGACATTCGTAGGGCGGTTGAATTCGGCTTACACGACTGCAACTCTGATTTGCAAAAGTACTGGGGTGTGCTATATAAGGCGGTTATAATAAGGCAACCATTCGATATAGAGCGGTTGAATTCGGTTTACACGGCTGTAACTCTGATTTGCAACAGAGTCGGGGTGTGCCTGTATAAGGCGGTTAGAATAAGGCGACCATTCGACAATGTGCGGTTGAAATCGGTTGGCACGACTGCAACTCTGAATTCAACTGCCTACCATGTATACGAATAGGGTGGCCTCTAGATACAGGGCGACCAACATTTCCTTCGCACTTATACCGACTTATACAGGCCACACTGTTGCCGGAAAGCGCGACATCGCGAAAATAGCAAAACATCGATGAACATCGGAGAGGAGCAGTGTTTTTTGTCAGCGTGTTCATATCGCGCGGCCAAACAAACCACTTTGCCATATTTTGCAATGCCAATGCTTATCCCTGCTTTGTAGCTGTGGCCGCAGAGGTCGTCTCTCTCGGAGGCATCGGCACGCGCACTGGTTGTGCTGGATGTGAATGGGTGGAAATATTGGTTTGATGCGAAAGCCCGCGCAGTGGGAGTAACGAACCCTGGCTCGAAAAAAGCAAAGGCACGATGGCCGAGGGTACTATAGGGGGATCACTTTTGGGGGGCTGCGGACGCGTGCTACGATAGCGAGGTGGCGTACACTACTTTTTTTCTGAAGGTTCCTCGATCTGGGAGCTCGAGACCTCCTCAGAAGACCGATTTGGAGAAAAATAAAACCGCTTTGATCCCGGATGAAAAATCCCATGGTCTTAGGTACACAATGAGAATCATGTGCAAAAAATAAGGCGTTTTTTTTTTTCCGACGATTTTTGGTTAAGGAGCCCCATTAATGTCCAGAACCATTTTCGCCGAAAAAAGGTATACCTTTATCGTGGCACGCGCCTGACTTTTTGCAGTGGCTCGGGGTTCACTCCCGCGAGTGACTCCCCTGTTCCTTTCGCGATCTTAGGCTTTCGTGCGCCATTCTAATTTTCGAAGTTAATCCGCGATGGAATGGTAAGCTACGCTGCTGCGCCAAGATAATCGACGAATATGATTTTCCTCCGTGAGATAGTAGAGAGACACTCGTGCGAGTGGCTCAAACCCGGTCGTAATGAAAGCAGAGGTCCTCCTCTGTCGTAGCCTTGGAGGGGGGGGGGGGGGGGGGGGCATGTTAAGGGGGGCGTACTCATTTTCGTTGCTTGCCTCAGTCATTTGACCGTTGACCACGCATCTCTTTTCGGACGGAGCACCGTTCCTACTCCTAATAGAGGCACTTCCAACATTTGGGCGCTCACTGCGCTTTTTTCATTACATCAAAACTGTTCGCTTGTCCTATCTCCGTCCTGTTTCGCCGTCTGTGGCCACCATCTATCTCCTAGGATAGCGATTGTTTTCTCGTTATTCTCTAGTCTCCCAAACTCTTCCGTGTCACATTCGTCCAATTTTTCATCTCCTCCTCTAACACATCCCGCTCCGCCTTGTATATTCCACACTCTCCTTCTACGTGAGTCCTACTCTATTGGTATGCTACACGGGCGCATATGTGCATGCACGTCCTCCTCCTCCCGACGACTGGTATACCGGGGAAGGGGGGGGAAAGGGGTGACACCTGTGACCACGGCTTGTCCGGAGACTCGAAATTGAAACAACCTTGAAAAAAAAGGGAAAACGAAAAACGAAAAACGAACATCAAAGTGAATTCCTTACCTTTTCCGTGTAGGGGGAAGCCGCCTGTCCCCTTTTTCTCTCCATCTCCGCGTACCGCTTGTTCTCCTCCCGCGCCGCGCGCCTTAACCTCGCTGCTTCCTCTTCTCTCCTCCTTTTTTTTAACAACACACGTCATCGTCCGCGTTTGTCGGATTTATGGCGCCAAAAAGAGTCACGAGCCACGGATGGATGCGTGTGGTGATACGGGGTAGCACGTTTTGGCCAGGGTCAGGGGGGCGTACAACGGAAGTTTTCTGAGCTCCTACCTAACACAACAAGGAGATAAATTTTCCCACCCGAACCATGGCTCCAACGGCGTTCGCTCGCGCGATCCGACCAACATATATATGCGCTGCAAGTCCTAAGACAAGACTATACATGCACCTTCAAAAGAATCAAACTAAAAACCGGTGTCTGTACGTAGCTGGTTGTCTCGCTCGAGAGGCTGAAAACGGCCAGAAACGTTTTCGGCCCGAAAATGTAACTCCTAACCCTTGCGAAGACTCCCCCCCCCAAAAAATGCTTCTCGCTTGCGGAACTCCTCAATAAGTGGATTATGCCCAATTACTACCAATAGCAGATCTCTTCCATTATGGTAACTTTACGTTGACTCGTGCTACGATATACCAGGTAGGCATTAAGGCATACCCCCTTTTTGGCCGATTTTTTTTTTTTTTTTGATAACCGGGTCTCCTTAACCCATGTTTTTTTTTTGTTTCCCTTTCTTTTCGCAACAAGTTTCGTTTGCATGCCTGCCTAGGCCATGGGAATGGTTCATCACAAAATCCCTATTTTTTTTTCAAAAATACTTCTCCAGATCAGGTTTTTGGGCGAGGGATACCAGAGCTCCTCACGTCACGAACTCTTGCCGAGGGGGAAAAAAAATGTGCAACTCTTACGTAAAAAAAATTGTGCACCATATAATTTCTTGGCGTAAAAAGGTGTTGAGTCACCCAACGGTCCCTTTTTTGGGGCCAGGCGTTTCTGGCCGGTTGATCTTCTCAAGCGACGAACTACCGAATATTCCGATGCTCAATGACAGTATGGAGATGTTGGTCGGGTTGCGCAAACGAATGCCTTCGAAGCGATGATTCGGGTGAGAAATTTCAACTGCTCCTCATGATAGGGGCTCCAAAAATTCTTAGAAAATTCTGCTGCTGCTGCACCCCTAAGCCTGGGATGACATGACTCTGTTATCCGGTCGAAACCCTGCTCGACCGTCCGCCACTATAGTCGTACCACACCGAAGTTTTGTCCCCCTTCTTCTCTGCGACGACGCTTTTCTGCGACGCTGTCGTGCGATCGGCGACGACCACGACGACCACGACCGCGACCACGACGGTTTTGCAGAAGAACGCCGCCGGAATTACATGGCGTAGAGAGGCTCTCAATCGTTACTGTAGCACTTTTAGGCGTAATCTACTTTCTAAAAATGACGGGGCTCCTTAACCCCCCCCCCTTTTGAGCCTCCCCCTAAAAAAAACTCCCTATACTAAATCCAAGATATTTTCTCCCAAAAAATGGGTTTCCTGTCGTAAAGGCGTTGACCCAAAATTGTCCGAATACAGCAGTTTCTTTCATTTTTATTTTCGTTTTTTTATCCTCCGGTGGATGGGAAAATAAAGCTCAAGCTCACCTCACTTCCACGTATTTTCATCCTCGTCGTGTTGTCGATTCAACTCAATTGCCTTCGCAATCCAGCGCCAGCCGGCGTGTTGGTTCCCACTACCAGCTATAGCGATAGCGTGAGCTGTCCCTTTTCGGCGGTCCCCCGTTTCTTGCAAATTATTAATGGTTTTTGAAACCCACTACTTAGTACTTCGAAGTAGTAGCTTGTGGGATCGTTCAGAGGGTCAAGATTTACACGCTTCTTTCGAAAAGCTTGTACGAAGTACCATGTTGTTGTTTTTTTTTGGTGAGGCGCAAAACCTCCAAAAGGGAAAAGCCGCACAGTGGGCTACGACAGAGGCGCACACCACCACTTTCTGTTCTGAGGCGTTCCTCGATTTGAGAGCTTAAGATCTCTCTTTCCCTCTCTCCCAAAAAACTGATTGATTTGGAGAAGAAATAAAACCGCTACAGCAGTAGAACCGGATGAGAAAATCCCATAGCTTAGAGGTGCACGATGAAAATCATTGCAAAAAAAAAAATGGCCAATTTGGGTAGAGGAGCCTCGTCGTTCAGAAACGATTGATTCATCATCCATCCCTGGAGGAGTCTCTTTTTTATCCTTTTTTTTTTTGAGGGGGGGAGGGAATCTTACTACGGTAGCCCCCCCCAACTTTTCTTCGACGAAATAGCCGGTTTCGAAAACCAGCTCCCGGTCGTATCTCCTGAAAACACGGTGTCCCTCGATCGACACCCCGACGTCATCGATCTATACCCCTTTGCACACAAGAACATATGTGGATAATGTTATTTCAATAGTATCCTCCCTAGTGTCGAGCACCCGTGAAACGTTCACTGAAGACAACCGCTGGTTTTAGGGAGGGCTATCGTAGAATAAGGCGGGGGGAGAGGCTGTGCTTTGCGGTAGCTCAGTAGGGGTCACTCGCCGCGAAAAGTGACTTGATTCCGCTATTCCTGTGAGCTATTAAGCTTCTCGTGTTGTTTTGTGTTTTGTTGTTTTATTTTGTGGGTGCGTTTTTTTTTTTGCGACATCATGAAACCGCCAAGGAACGACTATATATTGCTAAGCCGCGCCAAACATCACCCAAAAGCGCTTTCTTTCTTTCTTTCTTTTTGTTCCATTTGAGGTACAGAGCCAGGCGGGCGAGTGACTCTAAGCCGGTGGTGGAGTCATCCGCGGGAGGGCTTGCGTTTTTGGGGGAGGGGGGGGGGGGAAACGTTTCTCACCGGTTTGCCGGTTGAGCTCCTCCTCAAGCGAGCAACTGAATTGCCGGTTGAATCTGACATTTTTTTCGAGACTCGAGAGCAACTTGTTCTGCACAGAACTAAGGCATAAAATTGTCGGTCGGGTTGCGGCGAACGAGCGAATGCCTTGAAAGGCATGTTTCGGGTGAGGTAATCAGCTATTGATAGCTCCTCATGGTAGAAACGACATTTTTCAACCCTTGAGACGCGATCTACGATAGAGGTATACCTTTTTTTGGCGAAAATGTTTTCTGATTGACGGGGCTCCTTAACCTACTAATACTATCGTCGGAAAAAAAAACGCCATTTTTTTCCGTGGTTCTCTCGTTGTGTACCTAGACCATGGGACTTTTATTTTTTTGCAACCCGGTTCTAGCGGTTTTATTTTTCTCAAAAATATCTGCTTGTGGGAGTGGGAGAGGTCTTAAGCTCCCAAATCGAAGAACTCCTCCGAAAAAAAAGGTGTATGTACCTTTTTTCGGACGCGTGCTACGATAGAGGTGCACCACTTTTGTTCTAATACTACCCCTCAATTTGGGAGCTTAAGACTCCCCCCCTCCCAAAAAAAAATCTGATTGGAGAAGCACAAAACTGCTACCGGATGAACAGATCCCATGGTCTAGATTTTTTTTTTCGCCTATTTCCGACAATTTCTGGGTTAAGGAGGACTGATTCTGCACGATAGCCCCCACCAAAACCAGCGATTTTCTTTTTCAACGAACGTTTCATGGCTGCTCGACACAAGGAAGGATACGATTGAAAAAAATAAGTATCCATGTACATTTTCTTGTGTGCAAAAGGTCTATCGATGGATGACGTCGGAGTGTCGAGGGACACCGTGTTTCAGGAGGTACGGCCGGGAGCTGGTTTTGAAACCGGTGATTTCGTTGTAAGAAAAGTCGGGGGGGCTACCGTAGTAAGAATCGCAAGTCCCGTTATTCAAAAAAAAATTCCGACGAAAACTGCTGCTACAGTACCTCCATCGTAGCACTCGTCTTTTTGTTCTTTCCTCACCGAAAAAAAAAAACGAGCTTCATGACACGACGAAACCGAAAGAAAGCGCACCCCGATCAACAAAAAAAGAAATGTACGGCCCGGGTTTTTAAAAAACGCTCGGCTTGAAAAAAAAAAAGGCAACGAAACTCCGACGACTTTGGGTGTTTAAGGCGGGCGGGCCATCACTCAGAAACGAAAAAAAAAAAAAATCGGTATACCTTAATACCTCTATCGTAGAAAATTTATGCCGCATCACTGCCGTGGGGGCGACTAAGTGCTGGGAGTCATCCCACGCTAAAGCTAGCAAGGGCCCTCAGAAGGCAAATTGGTGCTCCTTTGATTGGACATTGTGTTCGGGACAAACAAGAAAGATACCTGTGGAGTGCTTTGTTTCTGGTGTCGAAGCCCACCCGGAAAAACGTGAGGAGAAACTCGGCGCAGTTTACGGTACCATCGCCGTCCTTGTCAAACTCCTTCATCGTCGCGCCAAGCTCTCCGGGGCTGAGCTTAAGCCCGAAAACCTGCATGCGGAATAATATATAGGCACGCGAATTAAAAGTGGGTGTTTTTGCTGTTTGTACAACGCTGCTGCTGCTGCTGTTGTTGTTGTTGTTGTTGTTGTTGTTGTTGTTGTTGTTGTTGTTGTTGTTGTTGTTGTTGTTGTTGTTGTTGTTGTTGTAGTTGTTGTTGCTGTTGCTGTTGTTGTTGTGCATTACAGCATTCATCGGCCGTACTGATCTTCATTTTACAATCGTCATTTTTTTGGTAGTTGACACTCACGCGGCGTATTGTCGGACATCAAAACACGCTACAACAACAACGTCAGGCTGGCGTTTCGGGAGGGGCTAGTAGATTTGAGATTAACAAATCGTACTGAATGTGACAGACGGTCGCTCCGGTGTTCTACTGGCTATCCTCAAATGCTACTAGAGTTGGTTCTGGGGTCCGAACACCACGTGGGTCGGGCTTTTTCCATTATTATTTGGGAAAATCAAACACCAAAGGAGCCAACTGCTGATAGTGCCTAACACCCTATGAAAAATCCACCACCAGTGGGATCGCTGAACCCTTTGCGCGATAAAAATTGAAGACAAGCACCGGGGGGGAGGGAGAAGGGATGAGACCTGTGACCGCGGCTTGTCCAGAAGCTGGAAGGTGGAAGTGTGTGAAAAAACAAATTAACAAAAGCGCCTGTGGGTAGGCGCAATTTGATGCTAATCGACGAGGGAAAATTTAGCTTGAGTTTTCTCGTGATAACAATGAAGGCGCACACCGCAATGGGGACGGGGGAGAAGCGACTGCTTGGTGAACGCGGATCTGAGTGACGTCTAGGGGGCGAGAAAAAAGGAGAAAGAAAAGTGTGGAGATACTAGAAGGAAGGGACGAGAAAAAAACAAAATCTGAGCGGCAAGTGCTACATATAAATCCTTACCAGGAAGGTTTATAAAACAGCCTACCCTCAAGGCTCAGACAGCCGTTCCGTCGCCGTCTTTGTAAAAACTCTCTCATCGTCGCGCCATGCCATCCGGGGCAAAGTTTTTTCAAGCCCCGAAAATCGGTTTGGGGGAAAGGAAGCATGTCGCTCGAACTCATGTTCCGTGTCATTGAAAGAAGGCGTGAACGCCTTTTGCTACGACAGCAGCGCTTCAAGGTATGCCGGGGGGGGGGGGGGGGGGGCTGAAAACGTGAGAAAAAAAAATGGGCAAAGAAACAAGTCGCTGATACTCGAGACCCCTGCCACGGAATCAATACATGTTTGGACGCTTTGCTACGATAACGCTCCAAGCTCTCTCGGTTATTTTTTTTTTTGTGTCCGCACCCATGGATGTCGGGAACATTTTTTTGGGGGATGGAGCAAATGCGGGGGGGGGGGGGGGGAAGGGCATCACAGTTACTGTAGTCCGGTTGAGATAAACTGACACGCGTTCCACGTATGAGCGTATGTGGAACGTGTGGTGGGCTAAATTAAGCTTTTGTTTCCCCCATCTGCCGCAGGATGAAAAAAGCAGCAGCAGCTGCAGCACAGTGAGGGTACCCGGTTGAAGAGCCTCTCGGAGCAGGCGATTGTGTCCCGCTCTTCTTTTTTTCGTGCCGTTCTTATCTCGGCGTGTGTATCACACAGGTTTCAGTATAGGCATCACCATCGTATGCATGTTATAAAATGTAGGCGACACAAAAGGCGAGACGAGCCCATTTTATCGCTCTCATGTCCGTTTTCTATTTTTTTATGGACGCTCTCAAAGCGAGTACACCCTCACTCCTGTATGTAGTAAAACTATTAATATTAGAAAAACAAAAACAGCAAAACTGGGCGGAACGCAGATCGCTCCTCTAGGCGTGTGCTATACGATAGCAGGCCCCGTGAAGTTGCACGTACGTGCCAGGCTATTCGGGTTCGCACGTAAAAAGAGGTAGACTATATATATATATTTTTTTTTTTTTTCGGCCAAAAAACAACGTTTTTTTCCAAACATCGGGGCGCTCCCAAACCGCCCCAAAACAAATCGTCGGAGCGAACTGTCATTATTATCGTTTTCGAATAGCTAAGCCACGGGGTTTGCTCAAAACAAGCTTTTTTGGATGGGGAGGGGGAGGAGGGGGGACGGGGAGGGGGGGGGGGGGCGTCAGGTACAGAACTCCCGAGGTGAGGAGCCCCACAAAAAAAATCTGCGAAATGGGTGCATCTGCTACCGTAGTTTACGTCCAATCCGATGCTTACATTACGTGATCCGTAACAGAGAGAAAGAATACCCACAGAACTTCAACTTGGCTAGCCCCGCCACAGGACTCCAACTTGGTTAGCCCTGCCAAAGGCTAAGTGCCTAAGGATTTTTAAAGAGGGTACTATTAGTAGTCCGTTTGACCACTGGTGTAAAGGCTAGCCAATTGCCTGCCAAAGCGAAGCCTTGTAACACTCTCCCCCCTGGAACGGCGGGGGTAGCAGGTCGGCCGGACCCACAAGGCGGACGTGTCAATGTCCACGCAGTTCCATCTTCCGGGGTATACCAGGGGAGATAATTTTTCAAGTCCGACATCATCTGGGGAGCTATCGTAGAATTAGTCGTTCACGAATGATCGATACCAAAGCTCATTCATGCTGCACGTAGTCGGATGGAAAATATAATTGCAGTTCTAACAAACATCTATCTCACCCTCTTCAGCTGTTCCTTGAAGACGTGTGGGGGCATGAGAGCTCCCTCGAACCCGTTCAGCCCGAGGCAGCTCGGGTGGTTTTTGTCGTACCTTTTTTCGGTGGGGAGAGAAGCACAAAGAGACGCATATACATACGGAGGTACAGCAAAACCAGAGAAGGTATACCTTAAACAGACCTCCCACGGCAGAGGCTTGCCCTTTTTTGGGACATGTTTTCTTTTTTTCCCGGGCTCGTCAAAAAAAATTTCTGATAATTTTACGAGTACAATTGTTGTAATTTTTTGGATTAGCGCGTAGAAATGCTGGTCGGGTTGCGCGAACGAACGCCTTCGAAGCCATGTTTTCGGGTGAGATATTTAAGGCTATTTCCTCGTGTTAGGAGGTCAGAAAATTCTTGGAATCTGCTGCTGCACCCCCTAGCGTGGAATGGCTTTTAACCCCCTTAGAGCCCCCGAACCCCTCCCCATACTATATCGAAGTGATTTTTTTCCCCAAAACGGGTTTCCAGTTGTAAAGGGGTAAAAAGTTTAGACGCCGTAGGGGTTATATACGGGGCAATCGATGGGGTGCGCGTGCAGCTACCACGAATCCGTCGTGGGGTGTTCTGCTCTTCATAGCAGCTTGGAACACACGGAACGTATCTGATCGCGCAGCAGCAGCAGGAGCAGCGGTCACGGAGAAGACATGTTCACTGTCATGACCTAACAAATATATATTTTGCGGGTGAATCTCTCTGACTTATGTACCGCCAAGAAAAGGGTTTAGACGGTCCAGTCAGCGACAGGGCTGCGCGTTGTCCGACCATACACAGGCGACGGCCACACGAAACGTAGTACGGTAGAGGCGCACTGGCTCTGTTTTGCCTTCCGAGGCTCTGAACCTATTGAGGAGCTCTATTTGCCTTCGAAGGCAAAAAATCACTTAATAATAGACTAAACCGAAAGTGCAACCCGAAGGGAAAACACACAATAGCTATGATTATTGTTAATACACAATAGCTATGATTATTGTTAATACACAATAGCTATGATTATTGTTAATACACAATACCTATGATTATTGTGAATACACAATACCTATGATTATTCTTAATACACAATACCTATGATTACTATATACACAATACCTGTGATTCTTGTTAATACACAATACCTATGATTCTTGTTAATACACAATACCTATGATTATTGTTAATACACAATACCTATGATTACTGTTAATACACAAATACCTATGATTCTTGTTAATACACAATAGCTATGATTCTTGTTAATACACAATACCCATGATTCTTGTTAATACACAATAGCTATGATTCTTGTTAATACACAATACCTATGATTATTGTTAATGCACAATACCTATGATTATTGTTAATGCACAATAATACCTATGATTACTGTTAATACACAATACCTATGATTATTGTTAATACACAATACCTATGATTATTGTTAATACACAATACCTATGATTCTTGTTAATACACAATACCTATGATTATTGTTAATACACAATACCTATGATTACTGTTAATACACAATACCTATGATTATTGTTAATACACAATACCCATGATTCTTGTTAATACACAAATACCTATGATTCTTGTTAATACACAATTGCTATGATTCTTGTTAATACACAATACCTATGATTATTGTTAATGCACAATACCTATGATTATTGTTAATGCACAATAATACCTATGATTACTGTTAATACACAATACCTATGAGTATTGTTAATACACAATACCTATGATTATTGTTAATACACAATACCTATGATTCTTGTTAATACACAAATACCTATGATTATTGTTAATGCACAATACCTGTGGTTATTAATACATAAATACCTATCATTATTGTTAATATTTTGTGTGTTGGTGCGAAAACCAAGAAAAAGGATGACAATCCGACGGTGGTGGACTAACCCCTTCAGAGTCCCAAACTGTCTCCCAGTACTTATTTCAAGTAACTTGTCCGCAAACCCGGGTTTTTCAGTTATAAAGGCGTTAAGGACGCTGCAATATATATACAAATATATATATTTTGCAGCCGAAATGTGGAACTCCCGTAGTAGCAGGCCTCATGAAAAGGCTGCTTGTTATTTAGAGTCATTCCATAGTAGAGGTTTGTCGACGACGCCATTTAGTTAAGGAATTGGTGGGGGCATTAGTCCGTTTTTTTACCACTTTGACTTGCAAAGTGTTAACCAATAGCTTACCCACACTGAGCCTTATAACACCCGCCCCCCCTGAAAAGGCGGGATTGATAGCAGGTCGGCCGGGTATACGGGCGGACCTGTCAATACATCTGAGCGTTTTTTTTTCCCGGGGGATACCAGGGAAAAATATTTTTCAAGTTCGACATGGAGATGGGAAAAATCTTTGAAAAAATTATTATGGAGGACGGTGGGACTCGAACCTACGACCCAAAAAAAAACACACGGTTTGTCGACGACGCCATTTTGTTGAGGAATTAGTGGGGGTAATAGGTCCGTTTGACCACTTGCACAAGGTTAACCAATAGCTTACCCAAACTAAGCCTTATAACAAGCATTTCTGAAAATTTCAGCTCCTCGAGTGAGGAACCGACGCGCTAGTCTGATACTTGTACGAGATTTCTTTTTTTCGGATTACCTACGATAGAGGTGGATGCACCGCTTGTTTTTCTGAGGTTTCCTCGATTTCCTGAGCTCAAGACCCCTCTCTCCCAAGAACTGATTTTTGGAGAAAAATAAAACTTGCTCTACCAGATGAAAAATCCCATGGCCTACATGGCTAGGCTAGGTAAACAACGAGAACCAATACAAAACAAAAATGTTTCATTTCCGACCATTTTGGGTGAAGCCAAAAAATAAATAGCCAAAAAAAGGTATACCTCTACCGTAGCGCATAGAACTATTGATCGGATTTGCGCGAACGAAACGCCTTCGAAGCCATGGCTTCGGGGTGAGATATCGAGCTCGTCATGTTGGGAGCTCAGAAACTTCTTAGAAACTTCTGCTGCACCCCTAGCGTGGGGTGACTCTTTAATACTAAAAAAAATGAACCCACGCTAGTCTTAAGTATTCCCCCCCCCCCCGAAAAACATGGAAATTGTAACGTGCCGTTTATACACGTTTTCTACGAGATAAGGATGCGTTTTACCTGGAAGCTGCCTCCGCGATCTTAGACATGGCGGAAGCCCGGTCTTCCTCGTCAAAGTTGTCGCTCACGTTTAGCGCCGCTCGCCACGCTATCTCCCGCTCCTATGCAGAGAAAACGTACATGTTCGGCGTTTTTAACGCGCAAAACATATGTCAAGCTCAAAAGATCAGAGGCCGGAGATTGGAAGGTAGGAGGTCGGACGGGGCGCTTGACTAACCATTTGAAGCGTTGGTTTGGGAGAAGGAGGCGTCTATAGAAAAGGTCATCCCTAATTAAATGCGGACCGAGTAGCATTCAAACACAAATTTTGCACACTCTCCACCCCCCCCCCCCCCCCCCCCCAATCACCCCGCTCAAACAGATTAAGTTCAAATATCAGAGGTTGGGCGGTTAGAGGTGGGAGATTGAACTATAGGCTTTGGTAAAACCATCTGAAGCAATGATTTCCAGGAGAGAGGCGGCTTTAAAAAAGACGACCTCTGCTTAACTGCGGACCGAGGTAATAGTGACAAAAAAAAATGCTGCACACCTTCCACCCCCCCAGCTTTGGCACCCTGATCTGACCTGATCTGGACCTGGCCCTACCCGGACCAGAGCCTTCAAACTACCCGTGGATGTACATCAGGGTTTTCACGGGTCATTGTATCCGGCCCGTGGGTGGGGTGAAGAGGCGTTCAAAAACTCGCGGGTCGGGTCGGGTCGGGTCGGGTCGGGTCACGAGGTTGTCAAAACGGGTCGGATCGGGTCAGATCAGTCCGTTCTGATCCGACCCGCGAAAAGTGATCCGGGTCGACCTGTGAAACGTCCTGGTATATATATACGAAGTATCATATATATTAGAGGCGTCCCCCGTGGAGTAGTAGGTGAATCTCGTCCCTTGCTAAGGTCAATGGTGCGGATTCGAATCCTCCCGAGTTCGTACTTCCTCGTGCTCGTATTTGTAGGAACTTTTCGCCAAGCGTAAAAAAAAATACTAATGATAGCGGAAACCGCGAGAGCGTGACTTAGCAAAATCCCATGGAGAAAATAGACGAGCATATAAAAGCTGAAAAAATGGGAGTGCTGAATGAATGAACCCTATGCGCGATAAAAAAACAAGGACATTTGCCGGGGGGGGGGAGAGAATAAGGACAAGAAGGGAACACATCTGTGTCCACGGCTTGTCCAGAAGATCGCTGGGGGGTGAACCTCGTACGAGTTGAGTTGGAGAATAAAAAGCACTGGGATTAAAATATGTGCACACGTATAGTTAGTCGCCTCCAGGATCCACCGAATACCTTAATCCCAGCTCGGGCCTCATCCACCACAGAAGTAGTTTCCACCACACCGCCACAGCAAAAAAGCAAAAATACACTACTACAGCCAACACGATCAAACTAACTACGAATCGTTGCTTGACATAACGAAAAGGAATGGAAAAACACAACGGCGCGAAGGTCTCCGTCTTTTCCTTCAAGCTTTTCTCACTGGTATGTGGCTCCACTGACAATAATGTTCGTGTGTGTGGGTCTCTGTCTGCAGGGTGCGAGCCTGGCAACAACGTATTCAGGAATGAAAAGCACAACAAACAAACCGGGACGTCCCTTCCCCTCCCCCCGCCTCGGCTTATTGGTTTGTATTTTCGTCTTAACAAGCATGGATCTCCGTAACAGAGGGTGTGCAGAGATATATTTGCACACCTGGTGTGCAATTAACGCTCCTGTTTTCCAAACTAACCGAATATCACGAACTCGTCGTTCCTGCTGTCGAAAAAGTCTCCTTTTTTAGACACACGTAGTCGAATAATGTTACACACGAGTGCGCCTGATATGTGTTCACGACGATACCGGGTAGTACAGGGTATTGTGCCAGGTATTTATACTGCTGTTAGAAATCGCACCTTTTCAGCGGCCTCCTCCTCCGCCTTCCCTGCCATTTCGCGGTCCCGCTTTCTTCTTCTCGCGCTCGCAGCGTTCTTCGCGTCGAACCCTGTAGTATCGTTTGGTTTGTATGTGGAGGAAACGTTACGAGGATGGGTTTGCATTCGTGTAGTGGAGAATTTTTCACCGGGGGCTACGACAGAGGCATATTCCCTTTTTTTTTTGGTTAGTTTCCTTTCTGAATAGGGGGGGGGGGGGGGGGGGTCCATAGCCCAAAATCGTCGCAACTTTGGTGATATTTTTTGTTTTTTTGTATTTTTTGCGAAAATGTTTTTTTTTGCTTCTTGTAGCTACTAATAGGCTATTATTATGGGTTTGTTCGTCGGGTTGCACTTACTTTCGGTTTTCTTTAAAAAGCACCGGCTAGGAGCCTCAGAAGGAAAATCAAGCAACCACCACCCTCAGAAGGAGAGAAAATCAAGCAACCACCACTCTCAGAAGGAAAATCAAGCAACCGCCACCCTCAGAAGGAAAATCAAGCAACCACCACCCGCAGAAGGAAAATCAAGCAACCACCACCCTCAGAAGGAAAATCAAGCAAACACCACCCTCAGAAGGCAAATCAAGCAACCACCGCTCTCAGAAGGAAAATCAAGCAACCGCCACCCTCAGAAGGAAAATCAAGCAACCACCACCCTCAGAAGGCAAATCAAGCAACCACCACCCTCAGAAGGAAAATCAAGCAACCACCACCCTCAGAAGGAAAATCAAGCAACCACCACCCTCAGAAGGAAAATCAAGCAACCACCACCCTCAGAAGGCAAATCAAGCAACCACCACCCTTAGAAGGAAAATCAAGCAACCACCACCCTCAGAAGGAAAATCAAGCAACCACCGCTCTCAGAAGGAAAATCAAGCAACCACCACCCTCAGAAGGAAATCAAGCAACCGCCACCCTCAGAAGGAAAATCAAGCAACCACCACCCTCAGAAGGCAAATCAAGCAACCACCACCCTTAGAAGGAAAATCAAGCAACCACCACCCTCAGAAGGAAAATCAAGCAACCACCGCTCTCAGAAGGAAAATCAAGCAACCACCACCCTCAGAAGGAAAATCAAGCGACCACCACCCTCAGAAGGAAAATCAAGCGACCACCACCCTCAGAAGGGAAAAACGAGCCAGTGCACCGGTACCGCTACCGTAACATATGGACGCGAAAAAAATAAAAATAATACTAGTACGACACATGCCGTAACGGCGCCTTTGCGGCTCTCCAAGCCTGAATGAAGAATGTCCGGCGAAACTCCGGGCAGCTGACAAGTCCATAGCCATCCTTATCGAACGTGGGCGTGGTAAATTGGTTTCACGTTGGAGTGTTCAAAAATAAACCGCAACACAAAAACAAATCAAGGAAAAAAAGCTGAAACGAAAACGAAAGCGAAAGCGAAAACGAAATAATCTTATTATTACAGTCAAAGCCATAACGTGGGGGTGGTGAAATCCAGCAATAACTTAATCATTTTCCCTTCTTCGAGGGAAACGATAGCGCGTTCTCACCAAGCCTGAAGAAAGTTCGAAGAAATTCCGGGCAGCTAACAAGCCCATCGCCGTCCTTGTCGAACGCGTGTATCGTCGCGCCCAGCTCCGGCGGCGTCAGCTTAATTCCGAAGGCCTTTAGTTGTGATTTAGCGCAACGGTGCGCGGGGACGGGACACGCCGACCAAAATGTGCGGGGTACCAGTTAAGTTCGGCTGCATTTGCCGCGTTTAACGCGTACACCGTGCTCGTAAAAAAACACAACGTTAGATAGCTTTATTTCTTTCCGCGGGGCAGATCATCGATTCCAACTTGATGATCTAGATCTTTTCTCAGAAAATCTGTATGATTTATCAATAGATCATGTTACCGGGTGGGATCCGTACGATCTGCATGACCTACCACGTGTTTCCTGGGTTGGGTCTGTCCTCGATAGCCACAGATCCTGCAGATCATCTAATAAAGACAGCTGTAGGATCTGTTTGTAGTGAATGATCTAGAAAATCTATGCGATCTATATGATCGAGATCGTTCGTTGTCCGGGGTATGAAAGCGTTCGCTTAATTGCGAAACCCTTTGGTGCGATTTCGCGCAATGGAGGACGGGGACGGGCATCATATTGCGTCAAGTATCAGGTACGGTGGGGACGCGGGAGGGGGGGGGGGAGCTTTGTGGGGAGGATTGCATTGCATCAATCGATCTGTTCCATCCACCTGCCGCCCTTGCTCGACCCGTCTTCCGACCCGTGCTACAACAGCGGTATATGGTATACCCCTTTTTGGCTAACATATTTTCTGGATGACGGGGCTCCTTAACCCACAAAAATTATCGGAATACGATAACTTTTTTGTGCAATATGATTTTTATATCATATCATATCATATCATATCGTATCATATCGTATCGTATCATATCATATCATATCATATCGTATCGTATCATATCATATCATATCATATCGTATCATATCGTATCAAATGTTTTTTTTTATAGATACGTAGACCCTGGCTTTTTGTTCAACGGATTGCACTTTCAGCTTACGCACTCGAAAAACCGGCCCTTTTTTTCGCCTCAGAACCGAAAAAAAAAAAAAAAGTTCCTTCAAGTGGTTAGCAGCCTCTAAAAAGGAAAAGCAAACCTCTGCCGCAGTGAGGTAAGGTACGGCCTTGGAAAGCCGGTGACTACCTGCTTCCGATAGGTAACTGGCCGTTTTCGTATGATAGGATGGCGTTTTATATTCGGGATACTCAGGAGACAGAGAGACTCGTGCCTCCCGTCCCAGATGATGTCTGGCGCCCGGTGGAACTAATAAAGCTGTGCTTCTTCTCTCTACTACGTCATCAGAGGCTAAAAAAGTGACAAATCACCAAGGACTAGCTTAACGCCTTTACAATCGGAACCCCATTTGGGGGACAAAACTACTTGGAATTAGTATGGGGAGGGGTTTTCGTGCTCTGAAAGGGTTAATAGGCAGACATGCCAGGGGATACTTTGTGTCCCAGCCCAACCCCTTTACATATGGCGTCGTCGGCAGGACTAAAACAAGAAACTTTACAGTAGTACGTGCCTTCCTCATTCATCTACCTTCTGCTTATTATCGTCCGAGAGGGATTTTTTTCTCACCCTCTTGAGCTGCTCGCGGAACACGTGAGGTTCCATCTCCGCTCCATCGAACGCATCCAAGTTCACAGCGCTGGGGTGGGTCTTGTCGTACCTGGTGACAAAATCGGGATCCCATCATCAGATGCGCCATGATTGATTTTGTTTCGAAGGATTTCCGCCGCGCTGATCGGGTGTTGGACATGTTTCGAGGTGGGGAAAGCCTGAGGTACGTCATGGTAGCTGATGTCTGTTGTTGAGTATGATGGAAGTTGATGTCTGTTGGAATACCGAAATGTACAGTCCACTCCTACCCTACTCTAATAGTTGTTTTTTTTGGAGTCACTACGCACGAGTACACTGAGCCAACCACGATGTGGACCAGCTATTAATACGTATACGCACAGTGCCCTCTTTGAAAAACATAGATGCGACCAAAAGTTCGTATTGGAGTCAATAGAGCCAGTGCAGTAAAATGGCTACAGCGATGGGATTTGATAAATCGTTTAACTTACCTACTAGCCTGCGTGCCTTACTTAAACTGATGTCCTCTGCGAAAATCATAGATAGATGCGAAAAAATACCGTATTGAAATGAATAGAGCCAGCGCAGTAAATGGCTATACGGCGGTGGGGTTGGCAAAGCGTTTAGCTTACTCTACAACCTGCCGACCACGTGCCTAGACAAAGCAGTATCTAGCACATTTATTTGTCCATGTATCAGAGGGTGGCATATTGGCTCCCTCTACCGACAAGACTAGTGAATGTCCTCAACACACTTCACATGGACCACTATGCGATGTATGGCATATTCGTGTGAAAATTTCATCCCCCCTCCTCTGTGTAACTATGTCTTGAAAAGTACGAATGAATTAATTTTCACGCCTTCCCCCCCCCCCTACATAATGAATTTCTTGAAACAGTATGAACTAATTAAAAAAATGCAACATCCCCCCTACATGTTGAATGTCTTCAACAGTATAAATCCATTACACATATCGCATCCACCTCTCTCTGCACAGTTAATATCTACTGCATATACATATGGTCTACTGGACTTCTGGTAATCTGCTCACCCAAGCAACATGAAGGCCTTTTTATTTCACTCGCCTGGCAGCAGCCTTGGTTATCTTGGCCATCGCAGAGGCGTGGTGTTCCTCGGAGAAGGACCTGCTAACCTTCAAGGCGTTTTGGCGCTGTTTCTCCAGGAGTCTCCGCTTTTCCTCCTCCTTCAATAACGCCTCCCGTTGCTGGTAACGAAATTCAACAGCAGAGGTCCATTTAATGTGATAGGGTTAGCGGCCATGGCTACGTTAGGAGGCGGGGGGGGGGGGGGGGGGGGGGAAGGGGTACCTCTATTTTTACTGCTGGGTTTGAGCCACTCGCCCGAGTGACTCTGTACTACCTCAACGTAAAAAACGACACCACCTCTGGTATTATTTAGGAGATTAGTTTGGCGCGGCGTAGCTAACCCGTGGCGAAACGATTTATTTAGGTGATTTGTTTGGCGCGGCGCAGCTAGCCATATTTCGTGGCGGGTTCATGCAGCGAACGAAAACCAAGGCACGAAAGCTTAAGCTTTCGAACAGGAACAGGGGGGGGTCACTCGCGCAAGTGGCTCCGTCCCACCGCAAAAAGAGGCTCCACAAATGACTCCCCTCCGGATGTGGGGCGCAGGGAATACGGGTGGAATGTTTTGGGCTGTTGTTTTGTTCGAGAGATGATCAGAGGACCAGCTGCTATATTCAGCGGGGGCGTTTAGACGCGTTGCGTTTTCAAGGCGTATTTCGCCTTTTCTTCTCCCTCACAAGGGTCTTCCGCTGTGCCAGAAATACGTTTCAAAATTGTATAGGGTTTGTTCGGATAGGGGTACCGGAGACAACCAAGCCGCAGCTGTTTTTTGGTCGAGAAGAGAATTTTCCACAAGTCGATCATATGGGATCCCTGCTGATCGGTTGATGATTTGTGTCTTTTTTAGGCAGACAGATCCCTGGTCTATATGATCTGCATGGCCTATACATCATGTTGCCTGGTGGGAGCCGTATGATCTGTATGACCTAGCACATATTTCGTGGGTTCGATCTGTGCTATACAAATCCTGAACCCATAGTATAATGAGAGATTTAGGATCTACATGATCTATATGATCTATATGATCTATATGATCTATATGATCTATATGATCTATATGATCCATATGATCTATATGATCTAGATCGTGATATGCCCGACGTGTGGAAGGTTCACGCCCTTACCTGCAGCCGGGCACCTGGCGGAAGGTAATTAATCCCCCTTTGGAAAAAATCTTACGTTATTGTAGTGAACAAGCTATGCGAGATTAGAGCGGGATGTTTTGCACACAGTTAGTTGTTAAAACAAATAGGCGAAAGGATGCCTCGTCACGGGAAAACGTGAACCGGCCAAGGGTGCAGGCGCGAGTGTTTCACGTTACAACCTTTTACCACCCACAAATAGTGTGGTTTCTTAGGCCAAATACGCAAAAGGCGGTATTTCCGCCTCCCCTCGGCCTCGACAAATGAGTACGCCCCCCCCCGCCCCCCCGCCTGTCCTCACCGCTTCAGCATCCCTTCTCTCTTTCGTCCGCTTCGTTCTCTCCTCGAAACCCATCTTGAAAAACATCTTGGTGAACTCTACCACATCCACGGTGCCGTCCTCGTCCTTGTCGAACTGGTTCATCACCGCACCGAGTTCCTGTTGCACACACAGATCGGACTGATCACATTAGATCATGATCTAAACCAGCTAGGCCGTCTAGATCCTATGCATGAGCCATCCCACGCTAGGTAGGGGTGCAGCAGATCTTGAAGATTTTTCTTCGCTCCTAACATGAGGCAGCTCAGTATCTCGCCCGAAACGCGACTTCGAAGAGATTGATTCGCGCAGCCCGGCCAGCATTTCCGATGCGCTAGTCCTAAGAACAGATACATATATATATATACTCGCAAAATCATGAAACTATTTTTTACGGTGGACCATAGTAAACAGGACCCATGATACATACAAAACTCTACATGTTCCCCATTTTTACCAACCGTTCTTTGGTCCTGATTACTAAGTTTCCCCGTTGTAACGGACAGTTGCACACTTGAGAAGCTCCGTTTTCTTTTTCTGAGGTTACTCAATCTTTTGGGAGCTTAAGACACGTCCTCCTTAACCAAAAAAACTTATTTGGACAAAAATTAAACCACCGCTTTGATTACGGATGAAAAAATCCAACATGGCTTAGGTACACAACGAGGATCATGCAAAAATAAAAATGGCGTTTTTCTGACGATTTTGGCTTAAGGAGCCCCGGAAAAAACATTTCAGACGAAAGCGTTACCTCTATCGTAGCATGTGCCTGATGTCAAGGAATAAGTGGGGTATTAGTCCCTTTGACCACTAGCGCAATACTCTCCCCCCGCTGGAACGGCGGGATGACAGCAGGTCGGCCGGATAAATACGGGCCGACGCGTGTCAATAAAATATCCAAGCGGTTTCCTTTCCCGGGGTTACCGGGGAGAGTATTGTTCAAGTTCGACATGGAGATGGAAAATCTTGAAAAGTTTGTTGTTGTGTATGGTGGTATTCGGACCCACGACCCAAAAAACCCATGGTCCTGCCGCCGAGACTCAGCCGTAACATTATCAGAAAAACTTTGCCAAAAAAATGCAATTCTTACCGTGGGATGACCCATGTGCGGCAACGATGCGTTGTGATCTAGGCGATGCTAGGGGAGGCAAGGGGAATGGGACGGGGCACGTACTATATTAACGAAGGGGGTACTCAGTTTGTGCGTGGCCGTAGTCGTATGACCATAGACCCTCGCATCTCTACTATGCCGGGACGGAGCACGTCGGGTTTTCACCAACCAGGCAGGCATTGCTTGCACCAAGCGCGAAGCACCGTGGGGTGTTCGGCGAGTCACACGAAGGGTGAACTGCATCCTTCCAAGAAGCACTCGTAAGACGGACTTCGGCACATTGCGCCTACCTTCTTGCTTGTAGATGATAGGGGGGGGGGGGGGGGGTCACTTTGAGGGCTTCTGTTTTCAGCGACTTCAGGGACGTGAACGGCTACCACCCTAATTTTCTTTTGGCAGTGCTGAGTGTTTTCATTTTTGTGCGGTTTCGCGATGTTCGCCGCCGACATTCATGATATCGTTTTGTTACGCTGCCGCATCAGAATATCTTACTTGAGTTCTCTTTTTAAAATAGGCCCTATACATGTAGTCACTCGCCCGGCTGGCCTACAGTCGGTTGTAGAATGGTGGGGTACCCCCCCCACCTACCGTAGCGTTAGCCTTGTGCAGGATCTAGATCACGATCTGCCGTTCTGATATGTTGCATAATGACAGGATCTGCGTAGAACAGATCGAACTCAAAAACCAATTCATCGCCACACCAAGTTCCTGGAAATGGTGGCGTGCCGTTGGCATGGTGTAAACTAACACAGATCAGACGGATCTGACGCGTGCTACGATAGAGGTATACCTTTTCTTGGCGAAAATGGTTTCTGAATGACGCGGCTTCCTAACCCAAAATCGTCGGAAAAAAAAAAAAATAATAGGTCATTTTTGTTCTTGATTCTCGCCATGTACCCAGGCCATTGTGTTGGTTTATGCCTGTGCACAAGTCTGATTTACTAGATGTATTTCGGTGTATGTGATGGTAGCACCTTCGGAGATGCGGGGGAATCTATGGTTTCCCGAACGGATGTAATTAAAAAAATAAGTGGTCCCTAATC
>JABAKD010000014.1:2869209-2896709 GCA_012845835.1 Undaria pinnatifida
GCGCAGCAGCCTCCACAAGCTTGGCCAAACCCTGGGCCTGTTCGTCTCCGGTGTAGTTATAGTCCACCTGCAAGAGATATACATATATGTACATATATTATAAAAATTAAATTATACTTCAGCTGTGAGATCGAATATTTTGTCGAAACTCATCTGTGCAAGCTGTGTGTGATACTCCGATCGCGCGTATCACGGGTTGTGTGTCCTCATTAAGGATATAGGTCGGCGACTCCCCTTGCAACTACAGTGTAGCTATCAAGGTCAAACAGGGTGATGTTAGGCAGTCTGTGCGCGGAAACTATAAAACCCGTTTCTGAGGGGGACAAAATCTGACAGCTGTCGAAGGAAAGGAATCAGTTTATCAAGTGAATCCTGTCAGTCGAATAACCGGTGAGGGGAGGGCGGAGTTTTGAAGGACGTGGTGGCCTGATTTTGATCAAAATGGGGGGCGGGAGGGGGGGAGGGGGGAAGGGACAGGTGGGGCAGGTCTATTTGTGCGTGGAAACTATAAATCCTTCTTGTGGGGGAGGGGGGGGGGAATGTGGCGGGGCGGGGGGGGGGGGGGGGGAGGAGGGCTTTAGGTCGCATAGATGTAGGGGTTTGCTATACGCGTGGTGCTAGGTCTAGGCGATGGTGCGGGTGGTGGGGAAGGAAAGGGCGTTGGGGGCGGGGGGGGGTGGGAATTGCAGCAGCGACATGGACGGCTCTAGAACGATAATGAAGCGATATCCAGGGCGTGAAAGTGTTTATTAATCTGGCGGATTTCGATAGTAGGTGGAGCGTTTGAGCAAGAGAGAGCGAGGATAGAAAAAGGCGGGGGGGAAGGGTTTTCAAGAGGTTTAGGTCACATACATTATTAAAATACACTCCAGCTATGAGATCAAGGATTTGGTCGAAACTGACCTTGGCAACATTGTGTGTGATTCTCCGATCGCGCGTATTAATCATATATGTAGGGGCTTGCTATACGCGCGTTACTGGGTCTAGGCGATCGTGCGGATTGTGGGGAAGGAGGGGGCGTTGGAGGAGGGGAGGGGGAATGAATGAAAGCTACGTCATGAATAGCTAGAAAGATATATACATATACATGTCAAAACATGTTGTGGCGTACAGAAATATGCTGAAGGTCGCTCAAAATCGGTGTCCCCGTAATAAGATATAAGTGGCCGGTCCACGTGAGTGCGTGCGTGCGTGCGTGCGTGTGTGCGTGCGTGTTCTTCACACTACCCTCTTGTTTGGGGAAGTCAGAGAAAAACATCGACGAGCCACTACAATTTTGACGTTTGACACAACGTCGCGGCGGTAACGGTGCAAACCCTTTTTTTTCTGGGGGCGCTTCTGAGGCAAATAAGTTATTATGTTGATTAAAGACTGAAAGTGCAACCCGAGGACCAAATCCATGGCCTATTCAGAGGGAGTCATCCCACGGTAGGGGTGAAGAAGATTCTAAGAATTGTCTGAGCTCCTAACACAAGGGAGCTCAATACCTCACGCCGAAATATGACTTGGAAGGCGTTCGTTCGTCGCGCAAGCCGCCGGCCAACATTTTCATGCGCTAGTCCTAAAAATCCAAATATACCCGTTAAGACGGTAACCGGTGGTTTCACGCTTGAAGAGCTCAAACCGTCAAAATCGTTCGGCCGGAAGACTGTAACCCCGACGGCAGGACTCTAGGCATGAAAAACATTCCTATTGAAAAAACAGGCACCTTAACCCTGTAGCTGTGCACCTACTGCGTGGGAGCAGGGTGCCAATTGGGATCCGGTCCGGGGGGGCTGAGGGTAGAGGTGTTTAACCAAAATGGAGGTGGGGTCTATAGGGTACCTCGTTTCGACCGTTTCAACCCTAGATGGCACAAACAAAAGAATAGGGTGTGGGCTGTGCTTGAGTTCCGCAGTCTATAGGTTGTGCATAGACGCCGTCTACCATTACGAGGGAACACAATAACCAGCACCAAACATTTTCAGAAAACACTCTGGAATGCGTAGGCTTTTGTGTGTATCGTGGGTCCCGATTACCATAGTCCTCCGTTTCAAGCCACAAGTTTCCTTTTGATGGTACAGGGAAACGACATCCAGCGCGCCCAGTGTCCGTGCTGGCGCTCTCTCTTTTTCCTTCTTTTTCTTTTCTTAGCCGTCACTGTTGCTCTCCAGCTCAACTCGTGAGAGGTTTTGCTTACCTCCAGCGACCTTCTGGACAAACCGTGGTCACAGGTGTCCGGTCTCTTCCCCCCCCCGGCACTTGTCCTTATTTTTATCGCAAATACGTAGGGTTCAGCATTCCCACTTTTTTTCAGCTTTTGTATGCTCGTCAATTTTCAAAGAACTTTCTTTGCCCCAAAGATATACAAGCTATGTGGACATACACACCTCGAGGAAAAACGTCTACACCGCAAAATAATGGACGGAGATTAGACCATGCAATGCTTCAGCTTTACCATAGTAGATACGACAAGAACAGCGAGATCTGCACAAACCAGAAAACCGGAAACAGCGGTGCAGGAGAGAAAGAGAAAACGAATAAGTACCGCACCTTCATCCGCGCCTTTTCCTCGGCCTCTGCGCGCCTTGCCTCCAACTCCGCCGCTTCTTTCTCCCTGCGCTTGCGCTCGCCCTCCCGGCGCGCCTCCAAGCGCCTTGACCGCTCCTGCAACACGCCGCAGCGGCAAGGTCAGCGAAGCACGAAGGTAAACTCCGGACTGAAGCCTTAACCCCTTCAGGTAGAAAAAAAGCGAGTCGACTGACACCACTATTACGGTGGAACATAATAAACATAGTAAACATAGTAAACACAGTAAACATAGTAAACATAGTAAACATAGTAAACATAGTAAACATAGTAAACATAGTAAACATAGTGAAGTATAGTAATCAAAACCCAACATGGTTGGTAAAGTTAGGGGAGTATAAATGTACAGGTTTTTTAGTTTGTGTCGTAGGTTCTGTTTACCATGGAGCCATCCCACGGCAGGGGTGCGGCAGAATTTTCTGTGAGCTCCTTGCATGAGCAGCTCAAATTCCTCACCCGAAGCACGACTTCGATGAGCATTCGCTAGCGCAATCCGAACAACACTCCCATGCGCTCGTATTCCAGAGACAAAATAAACTCGTAAAATAATCATACGAACCGGTGGTTCCTCGCCTTTGACGAGGCTGAAAAAAAATGCGACCCCTACCGTAGGAGGATGGCTCTATTACTAGGGGGAATGTTACGACGGTGCTATGATGGTGTTATAACAATATCTCCTATTTTCACTGCCGGGTTTTGACCACTACCGCCAGTGACTCTAGACATACCTCACGGGCGAAAAATGCGTAGGAGGTTTTTTTTTGTGTGTTTTGATTTTTGGCGCAGCGTAGCTTATACCATTTCCATTGCGGTATTCATGTCGCAAAAAGAAAAACAGAAAAAAAAGCACGAAAGAGGAACAGGGCGGTCGCTCGCGCGAGTGACCCCCTATAGCCACTCACTGCCAAAAATGATCCCCCTGCCGGAGCCTTAGTCTATACTACTATCAATACTACAGTACAGTAGTATAGTAGTATACAGGGTTAACTCACACACGAAAAGTTAACCGCCTCCATCTTTCAGGCGAACCGTCCTACGCTGCGACTGTGTTCGGTTCGGTTGAAGCTCTGTATACCTGGCAAGACCAACCAACCCAACAAAAAAAAAATATGTGAGCAAGCGCTATCAAACAAAGGCGGACGCTTTTCTGCCCCCCTTTTTTTTGTTTCATATTTCATCCACCTATTACGGGGGACCCTAGTAAATAGGACCTACGGTGGACACAAAAACCTTTATATTCATATATTTTTACCAACAATATTTGGTCCTATTTACTATCGTCCTCCGTAATAACAGTGGATCTCCGTGATACTACAGTACGGTAGTACAGTAGAATATTCGATACACCACGAGCAGGGCCGGCCACAAAACTCCCTTTTTTTCAGATGGTGCTATCTCTGCTTCTACGTTGTTCCTTCCCAAACCAAAGACACCGCTGCGATCGCGCCGCTACAGAGAAGAAGGTAGAACTCTTCATATGCTGTGTTGAGCTTGTTCTACTGCTGAAGGGTTTCCGGCCAATCACAGCGCGCTATATGCGGCGCAATTACAGAATGAAACCGCAAATTTTGCTTGCATCGGGATTTCTTTTTGCGGCGCAAATTAATTTTCGTGGTCCAGCACAGCGGCATGATCAGACATGAACACCACGGCAGCGTCGCCTCGAGCGCGCTGCGCCGTGACCTCAGACATGACGGATGTTGTCGAGTGGGAGAAAACCTCTGTTCCTGCTGCGTTCGAAGACAAGAGGCGAGGGGTTTGGAAGCTGAGGCTCCAGTACACCGAAAGCAAGAAGAGGGCAACTCGGCGTGTGTGTTCTCGAGGTTTCGCCACCCGAGAGGAGGCAGAGGCAGCGATGACATGGTGGAGACTGAGCTGGGAGCAAGGCCACAAGGGCGAGCGGATCGATCAGCACGTAGACCCCGATGAAGTCACAATGGATGCGGTCGGCATTCCTCGAGGTGAGTACTTGAACTTGGGCGTGGGTAACAACGTACTTCGAAGTAGGTGTCCAAGTGAACCTTGTGAGCGGAACGTTTTTTGATGACATCGACCCCTGATTTCAGCAGCCTCATGGGGCACGTTTGCGCCTGATCTGGGCACGTCCACTGCTCCCCACGACCATCCACGGGTGCCTCACCACGTGAACTACTGCTGTACATACCTCTGCTACGCTGTACCGTGTGCATTGCTGCTGTACTGTATGCTTGGAAACAGTATTTCACTTTTCGAAGCTCATGGCAGTACGTGTGCTGTTGATGTCATTTCGAGCCGATTCGCCCGAGTGCATACACGATAAGTTGCGCTTTGAAGCGCGCGGTGATCTCGCTACACAGCACAACCGCAGACATGCGTTCACACTGCTGTACGAGCATACGGGAGATATTTTGTCCCACTGCGTCGTTGGTATCGTAGGATATGCGGGAAGCGCTGCTCTTGCGACAATGCTCTGTGTACAGCCCACTGCTGTGTACTTGTTCTTGCACAGCAGTCAACGGCTGCTTGTACTCGTACTTGTACTCGTGCAAGTCTGCTCCTGTGGGTAGAGTGGTCGCCGCAGCAGCGCACCTGCCAGTCACAATTCGAGCACTCCAAGTAAATGTACAAGCAAAACTACAAGTACAACTACAAGTACAACTACAAGTAAAGCTGGTGTGCGAGCATTCGCAGTCTGGTTGTGTTTGTGGCGCTTCCTCTTTCAGCACATGGACCTGCACGAGGACAGAACTACCCCATGTTCGAGTACCAGGCGCCATTCACACGGTACAAACTTGACTCCGTCCTCACAATCAATGACCCCTCAACAGGTAAATCGAAGAACAGCATGGGCAGGCTGAACGCTATGCAGGAGCGTCAGTACAAGAAGCACCGCAGCGACGGGTACGACGTGTCTCGCGCGGAATGGATGAAGTCCTCGTAGGGGTTTTCCAATAAGGCGGTGGTGTGCCAGACCAACATGACCGCCTTATCGAGGGAAGCACCCTTCTTGGGGGTCTACAGTCGTCAACAAGGCGAAGAAGTCAGGGCGGCTTTGCGCTAGATTTAGACGGCCATTGGAAGGGTCGACTAGGTAGTATTCGGCTAGGTATTCTAGTCGGTTGCGCGCGGTAATTGTTTTTTCGGGCCGAACTTTCTGCGTCTTTTGCACCTCTGACCGGCGTGGTTGTGTGACTCGGCGTGTAGCAGCGCGAGCTACGATAGAGAGGTGACTACAGCACTTTTGGGGCTGAAGCGTTTTTTTTCTTCGGTTAAGTGCGGGGTGGGTCCTCTTAGCCCGAAATCGTCATTTTCTTTTTCTTAGTGCGACAAAGTTTCGTTTTAAGACGCGTGCCACGATAGAGGTATACCTTTTTTTGGCGAAAATAGTTTCTGAATGACGGGGTTCCTTAACCTACTAATACTATACTAATACTATCGTCGCAAATATGCCCCGTTTATTTTCATGACTCTCGTCGTGTACCTAGGCCGTGGTGGGATTTTTCATCCGGTTCTAGCAGTCTTATTTTTCTCCAAATCGGTTTTTGGGAGGGAGAGCTCTTAAGCTCCCAAAGTGAGGGGTAGTATTAGAAAAAACGGTGGTGCACCTCTATCGTAGCACGCGTAAAACAAAAAAAAGAGTTGGCTCATGGGATTTGTTTGCGTAGCCGGGGACCTCGGACTCTTAAACGCATCTTGAAAAAACAAACAAACGTTTTTTAGAGGGCTTGAGACCTACAGCTCGTCAAGCCACCACCCTTAGCGAGGAACATGATGATGCCATCTCTACCGTAGCTAGCGTGTGCCTAGCGCTAAGGGTCATAAAAACGGCAGGGGTTGCGCTTTTTGGGCCAATTTGTATTTTTTTTTTCTGAGCTCCTAAAGCGTGGAAGTATCGTCTTTTTCTGACAATTTTACGAGCGTGTTTTGTTTCAGGACTAGCGCACAGAAATGTTGGTTGGTCGGGTTGCGCGACGAACGAATGTCTTCGGAGTCATGTTTCGGGGTAAATGCGTTGAGCAGCTCCTCATGTTAGAAGCTCAGAACAGTCTTAGAATATGCTGCACCCCTGCAGGCTGGTTAACGTAAATATATAGACTATGTACTGAAATGTATAGTTTATTCCACGGCGAATGTCCACGCCGTTTTTCGATTCAGACCGTGAAAATTTGCACGTCTTTTGTGAGCCATTGCGAAGGCCTCACTTGTGAGCCATTGCGGAGGCCTCACCTGTCATTTTTTTTTTTTGTCTGGTTTTTCGTCAGCTAAGATTTGTTTGGAAAATATGGCCCACCTTAGACCAAAATCTTTCGGCGAAAAAGAGAATAAAATAAAGAGGCCCTGAAGATCAGGCCTCGGGATGGGCATGTAGAACACGTGTGCAAAATTTCAGAGTCTATCTCTCCAAAACAGCGTGGACATTGGGACTTTTGCGCGTAAAAATGAGTAAGATACGTTGTTTCCTTAAAATTACTTGGTTTTGGTCTAGGATCCAGTTTTTCGCTTAATGTTGAACGCAGGCAGGTCAGATCTTCGATTTTTTGCACGAACATTTCTACAGATATGCCCTAGAGTACCTTCAACCGGTTCGTGCAAAATGCGGCGCAATTTTTTGCTCGGCTCCGCTGGGAAAAAGCCTGAATGTTATTGAAGAAAATGAAGGCCTGTCATTGGTCAAATACCAGTTTCGCTCGTAGAGACAGCCCGAGGCCATTAAATGAATAAACTGGCCAATGCCACTCTCTTCCATTGGTCATGGGGGTCACTATGATTCCAAATGTTCACCTTTTGACCGTGGACATTGCGAGCGGCATTCATTCGCCGGGGAGAGAATTTGGGATTTTTTACGCGAACCAGCCAGTAGCGTGGGATGACTTCTAACAGTAGGGTTAGGGTGTTAACGAATACCTGGTACCAAATTTGTCTGGCTAGGAGTTGGGTACGACAACACACGATTGTAGCACCAGGACCATCAAAAGCCACACATTTTTTATTCAAGCTTGCTGCCGTATACAAACCCTGGTGATTTTCTTTCTACAACTGCAAATAGTCTGGTGTGCTATTAATAGCTTGCATATATGTCACACACAGCTTGCAAAGATGAGTTTCGACAAAATCTTTGATCTCACAGCTGGAGAGTGTATTTTTATTTTTATAATATATATATATATTCCCCGCGTGCTCATTCGCGGCTGGCAATGCATGGCCAAATCACCTTGCTGTATCTTAATTATGTATATTTGTTTGGTAGTTCGTGACCACGGAGAAAGCTCGTCTGTCTGTGAGGCATCGGCGCGGACACTGGTTGTGCTGGATGTAGATGGGTGGAAATGTAATGTCAGTTTAAAGCGAAGACCACTCACCGCCAACACACACCGCCGAGAGCTGTCACCTGCTGCTGTGGTGGGTTGAGTCAGATGTACTATTGTTACCTCTGTAACAAACTACAACATTATTCCAGTAGCGAGTTGACAGTTCTGGCTCAACTGCGTCAAGGAAACAACTGTCACCGACGAAAGGCTGAGCTTCGACATTGCTCGGAAAAGCAGCGCGTGCCAGGTAAGGATGGTCAATCAACTACGAACCCCCGTTGAGGCACCTCCGTCGCTTCCCACCTGAGACCCTTGGAGACAAAACCGGAGCAAGAACTCCGCGCAGTTGACCGTCCCATCCTTATCCTTGTCGAAAATATCCATCAGTGCGGCCAGCTGCTGAGGCGACAACTTGATGTTGAACACCCTAGTCGCCGGATTCGTTTTTAGGGCAAGGGCAGCAAAAGTGGTTGCAGCAAGGGTGGGTGTGATTCCAGTGATTGCAGCAGGGGTGGGTGTGGTTCCAATCTACGAGTTTTGCGGGGCTGTTCATGGGTCATGGTCTGGCCGCGGGCCAGGTCACAGGTGGCGATAAAAAAAACTCGCGGGTCGAGTCAAATCGGGTCGAGAAACGGTATCGGGTCGAGTCAAATCGGGTCGGGTCGGGTCGGGTCGGGTCGGGTCGGGTCGGGTCGGGTCGGGTCGGGTCGGGTCGGGTCGGGTCGGGTCGGGTCGGGTCGGGTCGGGTCGGGTCGGGTCGGGTCGGGTCGGGTCGGGTCGGGTCGGGTCGGGTCGGGTCGGGTCGGGTCGGGCCAGGAGGTTTTCAGATATCACGGGTCGCGGGCCGGGTCACCCACCCTGACCCGATCCAACCCGCGAGGAGGGATCCGACACGTAAAAAACCCTGATGTTTTTGGAACGTGGCGACAGAGAGGCACATGTGATTTCAGTAGTAGGAGGGCGGTTCCAGGATTAAGTTTTAGAAGGTGGTGGTGGTTAGCCGGTGAGAGCTCCACTCTTGATGAGATGCGGTAGGGTAAAGAACACCGAACAAGGAAGCAGGGTGGTAAGAGAAAGGAGGCTGAGGTTTACAGTGGAAAATATGAAACCTGGGAGCCGTTATGCTGAAGTTAGCACAATTCGATGCGCGTCGACAAGGGAAGACAATTCTGTATGCACCCTCCTCGCGATGAAACTGAAGGCACGTGCCGTGGTGGGGAGGGGGGAGAAGAGTCTGATTAGTGACCACGGATTTGAGTTGCGTCTAGAGAGGGACAAGGAAAAAGAGATGGTGCGAACATGGTAATAGATAGGATGAGCAAAACAACACGCAGAGCGCACCCTCTTCCAGAAAAAAAAAAGTCGCACCATCCCCTCAAATATGAAACCAACCCTGGCGCAGTTTTTCCTGTTTCGTATAAGTGTGTTCTGCACTATATTTGACACGGCTCGAGTTAATGAGGCTAGCGTTCAAACAAGAATCGAAGGACCACGTACGGTACAATAGCACTGTAGGTGTAGGTAAAGCTTTGGAGGGAGTTCAACCGTGTGCACAGGACGACTTTCCTCTCGTTTCCGAGTTTTTTCTTCTTTCGGGAATGCTATGAGTCATCAATGTTGAAGCCCATGCCGCGCTTGGTTGGGTGTCTAGCACAGTACCTGATAAAAATAATAGTAAGGCGTGTGTCATGAGTGATCAACGGTGAGAGTCATGCAGTAAGCTGTGCATTGTTGGGTGGCAAGCACACGAATAGTAGCAAAGGTATCGAGCTTGGCAGCTCCCCCTGTTCGGGGATCCGTCGCCACGGATACGAGCGAAGAATGAGGCAATATCCGTACCTTCGAAGCTGCTCCCTGAAGACGAGTGGTGACATCGTGGCTCCCTCGAAGGCGTCAAGGCTCACCGCCGCCGGAGACGTCTTGTCGTAGGTCACCGCCGCCTCCGTGATCATCGCCATTGCACTCGCCCGGTCCTCCGGTCCTGTGTGCGTCATCGGTGGATGTCATATTAATATATATATGCTGTGCTTGAAGCTCGAGCTAGGAACTCGCGCTGGCGGATACTTGTGTAACTGCCGCCAATCGAACCCAACCCAATCCCAACCCAAACCAAACCCAACCCAACATAACCAAAGCCAATCCAACCCAAGCGCAACCCAACCCAACCCAACCCAACCCAACCCAACCCAACCCAACCCAACCCAACCCAACCCAACCCAACCCAACCCAACCCAACCCAACCCAACCCAACCCAACCCAACCCAACCCAACCCAACCCAACCCAACCCAACCCAACCCAACCCAACCCACCCCAACGCAACCCAACCCACCCCAACCCAATCCAAACCCAACCCAACCCAACCCTTACCCAACCCAATCAAATATGTCTTGCTTAAATTGTCCTTACTTAGGGGGTCAGTCGGCGCGTGCTGCGTGCTACGATAAACACACGAAGCACTTTGTTCGGCTGGATGATCGTTCAACGGCAGCCCCCCTCCCCAAATTGCATTCTTCAACGAAACCGAAAAGTTTGGAAACCAGCGCTCTTCCGCCGGACAACGCGAAATTCTGCGCTGCTTGCCACCCCGACGGCCATCATTCGGTAGCTCTCTTTCAGGGCAAGGAAACATTCTACGATAGCTCCCCTCAATACCAGCGATTGTCTTTACCGAGCGTTTCGTGGCTGCTCGACACAAGGAAGGATGCAATTGAAAACAAAAGTATCCCTATGTTTTCTTGTGCGCAAAGGCCTATCGAACGATGACGTCGGGGTGTCGCGGGACACCGTATTTTCGGGAGATACGACCGGGAGTTGGTTTTGAAACAGGCGATTTCGTGAAAGAAAAGTAGTTGGGGGGGCTACCGTGGAACGCCTCGGCAAGAAAATATTTGAACATGACCAAGGGTGCGGTAAGGGGGGGGGGGGGGTCAACGTTGGGACCCTTTTTTTTCATTGGCTTGCGGTCACTCGCGCGAGTGACCCCGCTCTTCCGTGTGGTCATAGGGCTTTTCGTGCTGAATTCGATTGTTCGATTCGAAGCCCCACTGGGATGGTTAGCTACGCTGTGCCAAGCGAATCCCCCAGCTTGTTTTTTTTAATCAGCGAGCTACAGAGTCACTCGTTCAAGCCCCGATGGCACGGTTATCTACGGTGTGCCAAACGAATCGCCTAGCTTGTTTTTTTATCAGCGAGCTACAGAGTCACTCGTGCAGGTGGCTCACTCAAAGGTATTGAAAATTGGGGGGGGTCCTCTCCACCGTAGCCTTCATGAGAGGTATTTCCCATACGGCAGTAGCACCCTTCCTCGTGTCGAGCAGCCATAAAACGTTCGTTAAAGAAAATCGCAGGCTTTTTTTCGGGAGGGGGGGGGGTCAATTTGTGCATGGCCGTAGTCGTATGACCATAGACCCTCGCATCCCTACTATGCCGGGACGGAGCCCGTCGGGTTTTCACCAACCGGCCAGACATTTTGCTTGCGCCAAGCGCGAAGCGCCGTGAAGTTTTTGGTGAGTCGCATGAAGGGTGAACTGCATCCTGCCAAGAACCGCTCGTAAGACGGACTTCGGCACCTTGTGTCTGCTTCCTTGCTTATGGATGACAGCGCCAATGAGTCATACCTGGTACTTTGTTTTCTGGTGTGGCCACTCCAGAGACAGCAATGGGTACTACCATGCAACTGCCTCGTGGGTGTCTTACCATATTCACACTACGTGACGCGATCATTCCCCTTGTGCGGAGTTAGGGTTCTCCACCCCGCACAATATGATCTACATCGACAACCATCATGGTGACCGGATTTTTTGGGGGAGGGGTATCGCAGCATCAGTCTGAATCGGTGTCTGAATAACGGGCCCCTTGAACCCATTTAGCACCGCACTCCCGACATGAGGAAAAAACACTTGGAGTTAGAATAGGATAATTTTTTTGTAGTTGGAAATGGGTTATAAACCCTTTTTGGGGGGGCCATGTACAGCGGCGAAAAAACAGTACAGGCGGGTTTCTTATCACGGTGCGAGCATGCAGCACACGGCAGTGCAAATTCTACGCGCGCGTGTCCGACAGGCATTTTTTACTTGCATTGGAGTTCGGCAGTAAACTCGCCGACACGTCCAAATCTGGCAGCAGCCCGGTTTGCTTCGCGTGAACTGAAGGATGCCGCTCTCGTCGGTGTTATTCGTCGATTTGTTTTTGTTCCCTCCGAAAACCCTGTTTGCTTCGTTTGGGCGAAGGATGCTGCAAATGGTCGGTTTAAATTCGTCCAGTTTTTGTTCCCAACAGGGTTATCTCACCCAAATATAAGCCCCAGAATCGCCCAGACCGTCCTTCTTCTTTTACTCTTTGGCAGCGTTTCGTAGCATTTCCTAGGCCATGGGGATTGATGGAGCACCCATCGAGGAAGCGCTTTAACTTTTCAAGGCCTTTGTTTTCACGGGATCACACGACCCGGCTCGCGGGTCGGGTCAGGCCAAGATTTTGTTTTGGACAAACTTAGATAGAGGTGGTAGCGATTTTTCGCCCTTTTTTCCGATTGATTTTTTTTTTCTTGACCTAAAATGGTCGAGAAAAACAGGTCATTTTGTTTCGCAACAAATTGAATATTTTGGTATACCTAGGCCACGAGTTGCTGGTCACCGGGTTGCATTTCCAGTTTACTCAAACATGTGTTCTTGGCCGGTGTGTAGAGCTCCTGAAGCCACCACCCTAGGCAAATAACAATGGTTGGTGCATCTATCTCTACCGTGGCATGTGTGGAGTCGGGTACGGTAGGGAGGGGTTGGAAATCTCACGGGTCGGGTCGGATGGGGCCAGGAGGTTTTTTTTCAAATCTCACGGGTCGGGTCGGGTCGGGTCGGGCCGATCCTGATCCTGACCCGATCCGCCCCCGCGAAAAGAGACAGGATCCATGAAAAGCCCTTGTAAATGTTCGCCAAAATCGATTCTTGGGTGAAAGGTATAACAGAGCTCCTCGAGCAAAGAGTAGACTCATGGGGTGCAGGGGTGCAGCATATTCTAAGAAGTTTCTTCTGAGCTCCCCAACACGAGGGTCTCAACGTGTTCACCCCGAAGCATGACTTTGAAGGCGTTTCTTTCGCCCAACCCGACCGGCCGACTTATCTATGCGCTAATCCTTGAAACAAGTGCACTAGGTAAGTTTTGGTTTTTCATCATGCTACCAGGCTTTAGTAAACCGATCGTGTTCCGCAGATAAGACTGAGGTCAATCCGGTGAGAAACGTTTCGACCCAAAAGTGCAACACCATTTCCGCGGGACGACTCAGCCCCAGCAAAAAAAAAAATGGTGCCCCTCTACGGCAGGATGTGTCGAGCTCTCCGCCCCCCACCCAAACAAGCCACTTTGAGAACAAAAAGAAAAGTGGAACTCCATGAAGAAACATCACACCCTACGCGTATATATATGTATGAATAAGGCAACGAACCATTGACGCGTTTTACGGTGGAGGTACTGTACCTCTTTTTGGCCTCAAAAAAATGTTTTCTGAATGGCGGAAGGGACTACTCCTTAACCCCCCCAAAATGGCGGAAATTGTCATTATTTTTGGTACCAACTGGGCCATGGGATTTTGTCGGTCTGGGGTTAGCTGCACCGTTACAATTTTTCAACAAATTAGTTTTAGAGAGAGAGGTGCAGACCTTGTCAAGTGCGGATTGTCAGAAAAAAGAAAATGTTGAACCCCTGCCCCATATCTCACCCCAATCGACACTTTGAGGGGGGGGAAACGGAAGGTGGACCCCCATGAAGAAAGGCTTCCACCGGGGTGATCTACGGGAGAAAGCGTCCACCGGGGTGATCTACAGGAGAAAAGATTCCACCGGGATGATCTACAGGAGAAAGCGTCCACCGGGGTGATCTACAGGAGAAAGATTCCAACTGAAAGCTTGCACCAGGGTGATCTACAGGAGAAAATATTCCACCGGGATGATCTACAGGAGAAAGCGTCCACCGGGGTGATCTACAGGAGAAAGATTCCAACTGAAAGCTTGCACCAGGGTGATCTACAGGAGAAACGATTCCACCGGGATGATCTACAGGAGAAAGATTGCACCGGGATGATCTACAGGATCTGAATGATCTGCGCATATTTCCACGGCCGTAGTAGTGAGCTGCAGGGTGTGGTCATGCTGCCGCGCGTGCCCCCGGGCTTGCGAACGCACTGGTACTCTGATCTGGTACGATCTGTGTGAACCTGTACACGTGTCCACGCGTTGATCTGCACGATATGGATTGTCCATACATGTGTTACAAACGAGTGATATGTACGATCTAGACCAGGCAGATCATGATGACCTGTCCAACGTGTGAGTGCTCGTTTACATACTATCGTGACACAACATGGGTCCACAACAGGAAGTGAACGTGGCCCCCCATGAGGAAATCTCGCGTTCTACGGTGCAGGTGAAAATATGAATATCAGCGCACGATTCGATGCGAGCTGAAGAGGGAAGAAAGCGCTGGGAAGTTTCTCGCGGTAAAAATGAAGTCGCGTACCGTAGTGGGGGAGGGGGGGGGGGGGGAAGAGCCTTCTTAGTGACCCTGTAATCTGTGTGACGTCTAGGGAGGGAAAAAAACAAAGAGCAAGTGCGAAGATAACAGATAGGGTGAGCAATCAAAAAAATAAAAGATGGTAATCGAAATGACAGCGGGTCGTTGCTCAGGCATGGGGCATCGTTAGATAGAAGCAAATCTGGTCAAAATGTTCGAGCTGTGAGTCGTCACGACTTACTGTAAGTCGACACGACTTAATCTACCAACTGGTTATTAGTCGGACTATGAATTAGGCGTTTCCCGGAGGTGCCGACTATCCGACTTTTCGGGTTTCCATACATACAGGAAGGGTTGTTCAATGTGGGACGCATATTTTCCTTTTTAGGCGCCCCCACCCCCGGCCGGGGGAGGCTAATTGGCTCGCTTCGCTCGCCTGATTTATGTCAGGAAGTCGGCTGGCAATCGCCTGGCTCCGCCAGCCGACTTGCCGACCAAAGTCGGTTAATCGGCTAACGGTACCTACCGATTAGTTGTTAGTCGTGAAATCCTGCCGATTCACAGCTCTACAAATACGCTACCCCTGCTGTGAATGATAAGCGTTTTATGTGAGAAACGAACCGATTTTCGGACTTCTTACGAAGGGATCCCGCGTATGACATGCATCTACTGAGGGGGAGGGGGTAAAGTGTTACCAGTCTGATGACATGATGTGATGATATGTTTTTGCTGGGGGCCATCCGAAAAAAAAACGTTCGGTCGGTTAGTTGGTTATGCGTCGACGACGCGGCTGATGTCATAACCTTTTTTCATAGCAGTATCCAAGTATGGTGCAGTTTTTTTAAATTTTGACGGGCATAACTATTGCTTTCTTACCCCATGCGGCATCAGTTGCGAGATGGTTCAAAGCGTCAGCCGGGTCGGGTGGGTGAGAGAGCTGGGCGATTTCGCGTGCCTTCTGGGCCATGCGCTGCCGCTCGATCTCCACGTGCGCTATCCTTCGCCGATCTCGCTCCGCTTGTCCGATCTGCCAGCATTGGTCGGCGGCAAACGCAGGTAGCAGCCCTACACGATTAGCAGGTGGCACTCGGTTCACTCGTTTATTTATTTTCCAGTCCGACAAAAAATATAAGCTCGATAGGAAAACCAACGAAGAATACAAGCTCGCTGTGGAATTGAGGCTATGCGGTGCTGCTATCACAAACCAAAGACTTGTGGACAATCGTATCCCCATGCATAGTAGATCAAAGGATTGAAAAATCCCATTGATTGAACCGGGGATGATCGTTTATCATCCCCTTCCTAAGATCTCGGATTTCCACACATTTTTCGAGCATTCCTCATATCGAGCATACGTTTATTTGCTGAACTGGAATATCTTTTCCGCTGGCGGGTAGGGAAAAAAAATCTAGAAAAAACGAGGCTTAAGCTCACCATAGTTCCCGCTTGACGCGCCCTCCAATAAAAGTATACCACTTTTGGGTCACGACAAAATCTTGAAGACGAGGCTCCTCCTTCAGAGCCCCAAAACCCCTCCTGATACTAGTTTCAAGTAATTGTTCACCCAAAACGGGTTTGTTTCCGGTTGTGACGGCGTTATAACTCGAAATCATCAAAAAAAGTCAACTCTTGTCTTCGGAAAAGGATTTTTTTCGTATGCCTGGGCCACGGGTTTGTTTGGTCGGATAGCACTGTTTCGGTTTGCTCAAGAATCGTTGTTTTATTATAAAAAAAAAAAGCAGGCGTCCTTTTAAGAGAGAAGCTCCAGAAAAAAACAAAAACAAAAACGGGGCACCTCTACAGCAACGCGCGTCGCTATGTACGCAAATAATAATAAAAAAACTTTAGGCATTCATGTTGAAATAAAATGTTGCTTGTATTTCGGGATAGAGGGGTTGGTGGCAACGCGAAACCGTGTGAAGGTGTTACCCACGGAGATAACGGAGAGGTGTACTCACTTGCTGCTCGCCTTAGTCATTTGATCATTGACCACTCATCCCTTTCGAGACGGAGCGAGCCAAGCGAGGGAGGGAGGGAAAATATCGGGCAAAACCCGCCCCGGACTACGAGCCATCGATCACGCGAGGGGCTCTCAAATCAGATGTGTTGTGACGCGGAACCGTGTGAAGCTGTTACCTTCTGAGGTGACGGAGTAAAAATGTCGGTCAGCTTGCCACCTTGGATTTACGAGGAGTCCTCGTCCACGCGAGGAACCCTCGCTCGATCAGATGAATTGCGATAACTGATAACTAATTATTCATTTTCTTTGTCGAGCGTGCTTCCCCCCTATACACGGGCACAGGCTGGTAAGGCTGGTATGTAATGGACACTCTCTACGATAGAGAGGCCCGCATGTATGTACCAGAAATTTTTCAAGGCATTTTTTTTGTTTTGTTTCCGGATCGCTCCTTAACACAAATTCGTCGGATTTTTTTTTAATCTGTACCTGGGCCACGTTTGTTTTTTTTCCTTCGATTTGCACTTTTCAGAGTGAAAGTCGAAATCAGGTTCTTCTGTCTTAGAAGGCATATAAAGTTGAAAATTCCCCAAGCCACCACCCACCAAAGGGTCGTTCTATGGCAGCCCCCCCAAATTTTCTTTACCGAAATTACCGGTTGTGAAACAAGCTCCCGGCCGTATTGTCAAGGTATTAGTCTAGTGGGGTGCTAGTCCGTTTGACCACTTGCAAAGGGTTGACCAATAGCTTACCCGAGCTAAGACTTATTACACTCTCGCCCCCGTGTAACGGCGGGATGATAGCAGGTAGGCCGGATGTACGGGCGGACCTGTCAATATCCAAGCGGTTTCAATTCCTGGAGATACCAGGGAGAGTATTTTTCAAGTTCGACATGGGGAAAGTCTGAAAAAAGTTTATTATGATAGATGTGGGATTCGAACCCACGACCCAAAAAGAACATGGCTTGTAGACGACGCCATTTGTTAAGGTATTAAGTGGGGTATTAGTTTGTTTGACCACTTGCAAAAGGTTAACCGATAGCTTACCCAAACTAAGCCTTACTGCAACAGTATCTCCTCAAATACGGTGCCCCCTTGCCTCCCCGACGTCATCGTTCGATAGTCCTTTGCAACGAAAAAAGAAACCTGAGGCTATTTTTTTCATAGCATCCTTCCTCGTGCCCGAGCAGCCATGATGCTGATGATGATGAAACGTTCGTTGAAGAAAGCCGCTGGTTTCGGGGGGGGCTAGAATCAGTCAGAAGGCCGAAAAAGATCCGGTGGTGCACATCTACCGCAGCGTGTGTCCACCTACGAGCGTAACGGCTGGACTGCGAACCATCGACCATACGGGGAACCCTCAGCTCGTTAGGGTTTTGTCCAACCTACCACGTGGTACCCAAATCTCTCTCTCCCTATGTCTCTCTCCACACGCATCTCACACGAGGAGATCGATATCACATGGACAGGAGATATGTTGTGATAACTAACGAAGCCTTTTCCTCGTGACGGTATACAGCCCCCGTGATCTCTATGCTCGCACGACGTTACCGTGAAGGTGTTCCATGCTGAGCGGTCGGGCAAAACAATTATGACTCAGTTACCCACCATGGCATTACTGCATAACAACCATGGCCAAGGCTATGGTTGGAGGACCGCTTTGTGGGGGCCTCTCTTTTCAGCGGTGTATAACCACTCGTGGGACTGGCTACCTCAACTCTTTCCTGATTTTCGGTTTCAGAGAGATGGGCACCGCTACGGTGAACTGCGATCGTTTTGTTACGCGTCGCCGTTCGAACAAGTTACGTCCGTTTTTTTACGCGAGGCACAGAGCCACGTGGTCTAGGTACGGCCGTGAATTGAGGGGTATCCTGACGCCTACTACGATAGAGGTTGCGCCACCTTTTTTTCTAATACTACCCCTCAATTTGGGAGCTTGAGACATGTCTTTCTTAACCGGAAAACTGATTTGGAGTAAAAATAAAACTGCTTCGTACCGGATGAAAAAAATCCCATGGCCTAGGTATACAACGAGGATCATGCAAAAAAAATGGCCAATTTCCGCCTGTAGTATTAGTAGGTTAAGGAGCCCCGTCATTCAGAAAAAAAAGTTTCGCCAAAAAAATGTATACCTCTATCGTAGCATTGGTCTCCCCTCCTTACCGCAGCCTTGGCCCCATCGACCCCAAGAAACACTCGATCAGAGCTTATATATTGGTGATCAACAACGAGGTATTTTTCCTGAAGATTTTTTTCACAAAATCTCCGCCGTCCTGACCTGGTTCCTCAAGACGCATGGTTCACAAAATCTCGTGCTCCCTGTGGGTTCCATGGCGGCAGGCGCTCAACTACCATAGAGGTATACCACATTTTGGCGAAAATATTTTCTTAGTGACGAGGCGCTCCTCCTTGACCCGAAACCGTCGGATTTTGTTTGTCATTCTTTTTTCGTCAAAAATTTGAAAAAAAGTTTTCCGAATACTATATACTTGGGCCGTGGGTTTTGTCAATCGGGTTGGCTATCTGTGCTTTCAGCTTGCTCAAAACATTTTTTTAGCCTTGGAAGGAAAAATACACAGCTCCTCAAGTAAGTAGCCTCAAGACAATAAATGGTACACCTTTCCCCCGTCCGTCCGTAGCATGTGTCGGCGTGTTGTAATAGTGGTGGCGTACAATGTGGTGGGGAGCGATCGCAGGGATACCTTGGAGTCATCCCTCTATAGTGCGGTAGGGAATGCGCTTTTAGGGGGGGGGGGGGGGGGGGTTACTTCTATAGTGCGGTTGAGCTCCTCAAGCGTGGCACTATCGGGTAGTACGATAATTTTACTAGCACATATTTGTTTCAGACCTAGCGTTTAGAAATGTTGGTCGGTTCGCGCAAACGAAATGTCTTGGAAGGCGTGTTTCGGGTGGGGTGTTGAGCTTTTAATGTTAGGGGCTCACAAAATTCTTAGAATCTTCTGCTGCACCCCCTAGCGTGGGATGAGCCCTTCTTGATTTCCCCTTTTCGAACCCAGAGAGAGAGGGCGACCAAAACGCATGAGAACTGTGGTCTTACCGGCCTTCTACGAGTTGTATAGTGTGAGGGGCGGAGCAGTACGAGCAGCACCATGCTGCTTCCATCTCGTGCAAACCCCTTCGCGGACCAACACATATATTTATCATCCCCCAACGAAGAATTGATCGACGTTTTACATATGACCATCACGTACGTTTTCCCGTCGAGTTTTCCCGATGGGTTTTCCCTCCCAAGGCCCGAAAGGTTCCAATCAGTGTACCGCACCTCCGCGCGCCCCCCAGGACAAGCGTCTGATTTTTTTTTTTTCAAATACGTCAGCTAGCTGTGAGTTCGATCGATTTAACGGTCGATACTCATATTTGCAAGCTCCGTGGTAACTCCAGGAACGCGATTTTCGACAGATAGATGCGTTATACTTTTTGAAGATGCTGTGATCCCCTTAGATGCCGCCAGGGTAAAAACTAGGATTTTTTTTACAAGGGCGACTTCGGCACCATAATCCTTCTGCGCAACGATACTCAAAATTTGTGTTGCGCGGCGTGCCGTCATCGCCTGGTGGATGAATCGTATCACGAAACACATTCCTCACCTTAATGAACTGGATCACGAAAACGTTCCCGTCAAGCTCCATACCGCCATCGGGCACGAAGTGGGCGAACACGGCCGACAGCTCCGGCTCCGTGAGCTTGATGTGAAACAATCGACGCAACATCTCCTTTAGCTCTAGCGGGGTCAGACCTTCGCCGGCGAACCCTTGCTTCAACGCACCGTCCCTGTCTGGATGGTAGCGCAAAGACGCCTCCGTAAGCTTGGCGATGCCGGTCTGCAATATAACAAAGTCGCAGCAAAATAATGCGGAGAACTTGATATATGTGCGTGCAAAATATGAGTTTTCGACAAAATATGTACCAGTAGGTGGTATCCGAGATATGAAAAAAACAATAAAAACATCATCATACCATGGATTTTGTGGGGATTTGATCGGGTACCAGGCCATCTTTATGGTAGCGCAAAGACGCCTAAATAAAACAAAAAACTAGGGGGTGCCGGCCAGCAATAACCAAAAGTGGTAGCAAACGCCGAGGAAAACATTATATGCGTGTGGGGAGAGAGTCAGGCACAGTATGAGACGTTTAGTTATCCTCAGTGGTCGGGGTTAGAGTGGTTAGCGCTAGGGCATGGATAGCGAAAACATAGTCAGATGAGAGGAGAGGGGGGGGAGAGGTTCCAAAGGTAGTAAGTACTTGGTTGGACAAAAGCGCTTGTCGTAGTAGGTCGTCCTTTACCTGGACGGTAGCGCAAAAACTTTTTTTTTTTCTTGTTTATCCTCCGGCGGATGGGGAAAATAAAGCTTTAGCTCACCACACTTCCACGCAAAAAACGCCTCCACAATAAGCGTGGAAAAAAGCCGCCCGGAAAGAAGCATTTTTTTTTTTTGAAGGGACTTCTCGGTGAAAGGGAAAGCGTGCCCTGTCAGAGAGGGTTTATGGTCGAAAAAATATTTTTCACACTACTACGCGCGTAAAACTTTATACACTTTTCAGACAACATGCGGTCTAGATCATCTAGATCGTCTAGATCATCTAGATCATCTACAGTAGTATATCCTGTATCTACCGTCAGGATATATATGTTGTGTGGGATCTGTACGTATAGAGTACCAAATAGAATCCCAGGAAACATGTATGTGCAACATCATGCAGATCGTACGGGTTCCACCGGCAACATGAGCTCCACCGTAGTCTATAGATCTTTAGCGAAGGATCTAAATAATCGAGTGGGGATCGGTGAGCTATCTGTCCGACCACAGGTGGTGAAACCATGTACTTCGGCCACCCCGTCAAGGATCCTCTTAGGATTCCGAAGGAAAAACCACGACGAAATGCGTTGACAATCAATATCATATCATAGCTCTCGCATCGACCACACAAAGCAAGGAAGGTTTGTGGCTTTTTACGGGACGGGTAGTTTACGCTCCAAAATTAGACCATAGCCCAAGAGGCGTTGTACGACATGCGCGCAGCATGTGGTACCTGGTATTATATAACACGCACCAGGGCATTACCCATCACGGTGGACGTTCGCACGGTTGATTACGCAGCACGTCTCGCTTGTTTTGACCGCATTTTCGGGCTCCACATAGAGACTCGTTGAGAAGGAAAAGTTGACGAAAATTGACGATTACGGCATCGGCCACCGCTGGTTGGGTGGGGGATGACAAAAGTTGGTGTCCGAACTACAATAAGGCGAAGACTCGTGCGGGACGGGTGCAGCACGACCCCTCTCGCACTGCTGTGCGCTCACGCTTCTCGTAGAACTTTCATGAAGATTCGCAATCAATCGTCGTTTTTTTTTGTCGCCACAAGTGATACTTCGATAAGCCCCAACAGAGTTAAGGGAAAATTGCTACCAGGTACCAGGTATCTATCAAGGGGTGAACGTGCGGGCTATCTCCTGGTTGCTTGACCTGCAAGGGGGTTCGCCGGAGATTCGCGACGGGGGCAGCAGCAGGAGCAGCAGCCCGATTCTTTTTGGGGGGAGACGAAGGCTTGACGCCGGCGCTGTATTTTCCCTTTGCGACATCTCCGCTGTTTGGCCTCGTTTTGAGGCTGCTGCTGCCGTCATCTCGTGCTGCTGCTGTTGCTGCTGCTGCTGTTGGTGGTGGCACTATCGTAATTCCGTTGTCGGTGAATACGATGTCGGTATCGGCTGCGCTTTCTCCTTGTTTTTCCTCTGCTGGTCCTGGTCCTTCGCTGGGCAACCCCTCTGCTTGTCCTTCGTCGGGCACTCCGTTCCCCTCTCCTGGTCCTTCGCCGGGGGATCCTGCCTTTGATTCGGTAGGCTCCATGGTTGGATGGACACGTTTTTGCTCTTCGTGTGCTACACTGCTGTACGCCCTCCCGCTTTGCAAGGGTCCTCGCACGAAGCATACAGCAATAAATACCGGAGTAGATAATATCCTATTCTAGTCTAATGCTGGCTTGACTCGTTGAAATAGTCGTAGGCAATTCGAATGTACGTGTGATCATAATGCTTTTACCTCTGGCATTATTGTGTACGTAATACAACTTCGGTATCATATGGAGTTTCGTCGGCTTTTTTTCATTGTTTTGCGGATTGGCGGTTTCATTTAGGAAAAGTAACATACGAACGCCACTAGAACCAATCCAATTTAACTCCACCAAGCATATTCCAGCGCTACTCCTCTTTGCACGACGCCCTTGCAAATAGTAACGTGCACGACCTCGAACCGCCTCCAGAACCACACACCCAGAAACCCATTTCGACACTTGAAACAGCAGCGCAAACGGCACAGAGCATACGACCATCGCACCAGGCCACATAGCACGCGCAAAAGCAGACAACACAGACTACACACAGCAGACACGCAGACCACACAGCAGGCATGTCCCTGATGGATTTTGCCGGGAGAATGGTCGTGCATTCAGAGAGTAACAGCAGTGCCGTCGATGAGAGAGGATGCGTACACGACATAGACTGTCTTGGGCAGTACGGCAGGCGGTCCCTCTCACTCGATTTTTTTTTTTCGCGATAATTTATTTCTGTGTGGTGCCGACATGATGAAGCGCTCGAAAATAGTCGTGCTCGCGTACTCGCTAGCGTGTACGACGCGTACGAGGAGTAGAATCGTAGCCATACGTAGAAAGAAGGGGGCAGCATCACCCACACTCGTACTTGTACGTGTTATCCCTTATCTGAGAGCAAGGGAGTTGAAAATCCAAATCTACGAGATTTCAACAGCAGCAGGAATATTTGTCTGGGCTCCTGCAACTCTGCGGTTTATATCTGTGAATTGGCCGAATTTAGCGCCACCGTTGTACTATTATTCAACATCTTCTCTACATCTCGGAAGCACTTCGTCTTCCAGGCTATCCTCTCTCACCGTGCCATCACCTCGACTAACGTCGACGGCACAGCCTGTCAAACCACCGTGCCGGGGTATCATACATTATCCATGACAGGTTGCGAAGCCTCGTGTGTGTGAGTGGGGGCCTGCGGCGACTGCGCGTCTACTGCTTGCTGTCGCCGAGTGCTGTGGAGAGCACACCCGTCCTCCAGGATTTGGATATTTTTCGATATTTTTCCGCGGGGAGCTACTGCCGGAGTCTGCTTCCTGCTGGAAGCCACACTGAACCAACTCGCTTGTTTACTGGGCCCGGACTGATCACCTGGGCTCTCGGCTGCACTTTTGGCTTGCTAGTGTTTGTGTAAAGCATTTGGGAGCACAACTTCTAGGCGTTGATTTCGGTCGGCGAATAGGGTTGTGCAGGTTGTTAGTTCTGCGCGCAACCCACCGTTCTCGGTGTTCTTTGTGTCTGTAGCTGGCGACCAAAATCGCCTGCGCGTGGTTCTCTCGCGAGGCGTAGTCTGTCCAACATATCTCCCACGTACCGAGTGGCCGGCTTGGTAGCGTGTGTAGGCTGAGGATACGACTGCTAGCTGGTAGCCGCCTGCTGCTGCCGCTACACCTACGCGACCCGCTCACGTAAATTTGCCTGCGCGTTGTAGTATACGCGAGGTATACGTGGTATACGCGAGGTAGGTCTGTCCTAGATATATTCTTCGTGCTGGTTTTTTGATCGGTGCGTGTGTAGGCTGAGGATCTGACCAGGCCTGTTTGCATCCGTGCAGCAGCCAAAAGTCTACCGTCCGCTGCAAGACGCGTATCAAGTCTCAGCAGTGCATCTGACCCGTGCACCTGCAGGACGAGGCCGGAGCTGGCTACTCCGTCGTCTCAACACCGCAGTTTCGCCACCTGCGGTTGGTCATAAGCTGTGCTCGACGGGGCGCAGTGGTCTGGACGGACGCTGGATAGCTAATGCCGGACGTGGGTCGTGAGCTACGAAGCTGGACCTGAACGAAGCCTACCCCTGTGTAGCATTGCACCGTATCCTTCTCAGGCGCGCCGACCCTTTTCAGGCTCTCGGGGCGTCGTGCGTGTGCCGAAAACCTGACCGCGCCCGGGAGTGTGACCCTGGCTTTCAGCGATGGCGGAATCATCGAGCTCCGGGCTTTTTTTTTTTTTTTTTTTTTTTATCCTCCGGCGGATGGGGAAAAATAAAGCTTTAGCTCTCCACCGCATGCTGGACGCCGTTGGGACCATCTCGGGGCAGCAGGGTTTTCGCGTGTGGAAGACAAAACTCCGGAACGCAGTCAACTTCTTCGCGCTGGATCTTAAGCCCATCCTAGCCGGGGCCGACAGCCCTGCGGAGCCTGAGCCGGACGAGGGAGATGGAGCCAAGTGGGATCAGGCTAACAGTCGCCTCTTCTCCCTCGTCTTCTTTATCACCTCCGGGTCTGCGCACGCCACCGTCCTTACTCACGAAGCGGCGGCGGATGGAACGGCGGCCTGGAAGGCCCTCAACGAGCGTTTCGACGATCACACCCAGGAAGCTCGGCGTGCGTGTCACAGAGAGCTTTTCGTTCAGGTTGCAGGTGCCGACAACCCTGCGGAACCTGACGTTAAGGCAAGGCCGTCAGGGGCTCGCCCGAGGATCATCTGGCCCCCGGCGCCACCCCCTAGTTTCACCCATGTCACTATGAACTGTCCAAGTTCAGATGCAGAAGTGAAGAGTGAACTCGATATGCAAGCACTCGTATCTCTTCATCATTACTGTAACAAATTATCTCGTATGGTGGTATACACTACACACGACACCCAGGTCAATCTTCCGCACGTGATGTGGTAAACACTTCGATCTTACGCACACGTGACCCGTCAACGCGTTATTACTTGGTGGAACGCAGTACCATATATGTGTTCTCTTTCACACTCAAAATCAACAACTTCTAACACATGGTTCGACAGCTTACCCAGTACTCTGCATACACTTATTTGAATATGTAATGAAAATCTACCTTTGACCGATGGATTCCTTGTGGATCCTACTATTTATAATAATAATTTAAGGACGTCAAAACACTCCTCCCTAGATAAAATTTCCATACCAAATATGTTAGGCCATAATCACTCTTTATAATGTGCTGGTCTGAACCGTAGTTTGCCTAAAGATGCCGTGGTCAGATTGTGTAATCTTTCTCTGCTCAGCTTTATTTACTCTACTTTCCTTGTCTAAATATAGCACTATTATTTGCAGAAACAAGATCGTGTCAGTGTATCCTCCTATTTCTGCTCAGCCTGCGTATGCTATGTTTTAGATCTTCCGAAGATCATTTCACCGCCCGCCCCCCATTGGCCGGTAGGTTCTCTCTAACGATGTTTTGCAACTCAGCTCTGACATTACAGGTCACGGTAGATGTTATGAAGCCGATGGTGTCTTCGGCTAGATGGGCAATCGCTCCGTGGCTTCCGACGAGGTCTGTCTTATTTCTGCTCTAACATAATCCATTACTGCTGACTGTTTGTGTGTAAGTTCCGCTAGACATGCGTCGTTCTCTCTTCCGAGTCTAGCCTTCGTACAACTAAGGCTGCACCGGCATTCGTCTTCCTGCTCCTTGAGCTTCTCTAAATAATATTTCTTCCAAGCCCCCCGTTCGCGGTCAACTTCCATGGCCTGTACGTTGCTATCGAGAAGGTTTCGAGCTGAGACCATCTGATCTAAACTTGGGGCGACAACTTTGGCCCATGCGCTGGTGAGAACTCCGAAGAATAGTATGCTTCCATCAAGTAATCATATTCCCTTCTTTCTATCACATTCCACACAAACGTTCCGAATGACTTATCGGGGTAGTCTTCGACGCCTTGCTTGATGGTCCAGTTGGCGATCTCCGTCGCTGCCTTTTATCTGTAGATCTCTTCCAAGAAAGATCTCTTCCAAGAAAGGAAACCTGTCGTACAAGAGTGTTCACCGTTCTTGCCTCGTAGCTATACTGTCGTCGGAAATATCCCCGGTGTGAGCCTCCTCGCGTTCCTGGTTGTCGGACATGGTGTAGATGTTGATATATTAATGTGTGATGATGATGTGTGGCTTCGTCGAAATGGCTCCTCCTGATATCGATCCATCTACCATCTAGCTGTCGAATCCCTGTTTTGGTGTAGTATTTGTGCAATACGCATGTTGTCGTCATAACTTGGTCTCCTTTCAGATCGATCTTGGATTACTTCTCTTTTTGTCGTTTCTTGACACGTACTCATTGTCGTCGTCGTAAAATATTATCCCTTCGGGTCGATCTTGGGTTGATCTTTTCCTCCTTAGATCTCATTTCTTGTTGTGTATGCCTCGAAAAAATTCAGTAGGTGCCGATGGGTGTTCTTCGTGAGGAACTTAGTCCCTACGTCTGCCAGTTGTTCCTGTGTTGCCACGTGGTGGATGGTGATTTATCCGTCCTTGACTAGCTCCTTCAAGTAAAAGAAGCGCAGAGCGATGTGTTTCGTGCGCGACCTGTAGGTGCTGCTTCCGGCAATGTGTAGGGCCCCGGTGTTGTCGCCAATCAGCGGTACACCTTCAAACAACTTTCCAACTCCCATCTCGGCCATCATGTTGGATAGATACACCGCCTCCTTGTTCGCGTGCGCCATTTAGATGGGTTGCGCCTCCAGAGTCGACTGCACCGTTACGTTCTGGAGCGCAGTCTTGAAGCTCAGTGGTCCTCCAGCCAGCATGAACAAGTAGCCGGAGGTTGACTTGCCGTTGTCAGGGTTGTTTCCCAGCTCGCATCGCAATACCCCGTCATTTCGAAACACCCGGTCTTGTACGTGAATAACTGGCCCGTATCTCCCTATAGGTAGCGGAGAAGATGCTTTTTTTGATGCTGTCATGTGGAGTTTGGAAGGTTTGCTGACGGTGTAGGGCCGGTTGGTTGACGGTGTAGGTGATATCGTAGCGCATGCATTGGCTCAAGAACGCCAGAGACCCCGTGATGGCCTGGTAAGGTTGGATGCCGGTAGCGTCTAGCAGCATTGTGTCTGGCTGCTTGAGAATTAACCCCGCTCCTGCCCCCGTCGTGTGCACTGGGTTGTATTCTGCCGTGCCAAATCGTGCCAGCACTGACCTGGCGTAGTACTCTTGGCAAATGGTCAGAGTCTTAGCCTATCTGTCTGGCAAATTGCATGCCTAGCATCAGCGAGACGTCTTCCATGTCGGTCATGACGAATCGGCCCATCAGCTGGCTTTTAAGGTCCTTCAATAGCGGCGTGTCTCCTCCAGAACAAGGAGGTTGTCCACGTACATGGTCAGAATGATGA